>SKCR01017358.1:0-35309 GCA_019454045.1 Zanthoxylum bungeanum | reverse complement strand
TGATGTGACTTGACAATATGTCACTTTGATAAAGTGAAGAGATGTGATGTGAATAGTGATGTGAAATGATTAAAAGGCTTGAGATGGAATATAACATTATTTTATTCCTTGCCTTTTTGACTTTTGAATTAAAGTTGAGTATATATCTTATTTTTATTTACTTGGTAAAAGAAAAATAAGATATATACAAAAGCCTTTTATTCTCTCTCCACCTACGGTACAGAAAACGTCTTCTCCTCTCCCTCTTTTTTCCCTCTTCTCTTTCCCTTCTTCTTCTCGGCTCACTGCCGATTTTTGTCTAAAAATGTTCTGGTTTGACCGAGCATTTGAGAAGCAAAATGAAGAAGGATGGTGCTAGCACACTCACATGGTTATACATAGGTGATAGGGAAGCTTCTTCTTTGAGCAAGGAAGCTTGAAGCTTGAGCTTCAATGGAGTCTCACATGGCCGAACATGGAGGAAGCCATCACGACCAAAACCGCACAGCCCACTGTCAAAGGAAGCCATTGCCGAGCTTGGAGGGAGCTCAAAAATCGCACCTTGTTCTTCAAACATCAAAACCGAAATTCAATGTGAGTTGATTCCGCCACCTCCTTTGATGTGTTCATATGTTGTTTTTTATGCATTGTTTGTGATCTTGTGGACTTGATTAAACTCCAACAAATTGGAACTTGATCTTAATGAATCCAGGTAATTTGGTTGACATAGACATATGGTTCGATTGGGTTAAACTGGGTATTTGCGTCTGACCATCGACAGAGGCTTTTGCATATTTTCGTGTTCGAGGTTAGCAACCTGATTTATTACACATATGTAAGAGAATCAATTCATCTTTAGAATAATATTGTGTGGAGTCACGACCCTAGATCTTTGAGTTTTTTCTTTTATTTTCCTTAGTATGTTCTTTTGAGTCTGTTTTTATTTTAATTAGCAAATCCACATTCAACCAACAAAAAAAATCATTCTATTCTCCCTATAATTAGATACCTGTAAATAAATAGTATCAATAATTAATAACAATAGTGGGAATTAAGTCCTCGTGGGATCGATATTTTTATATTACTTGAATGATACGTACGCTTGCGTTATACGTGTGTGTTTACGCCGGTCAAGTTTTTGGTGCCGTTGCCGGGGACTTCTTTTCTTGAGTTATTAATTTTGAAGCTATCTAATTTACTTGTATCTAATTTTCTTTATTTTTATCTGTAATTTTTATTTTTTTTATTTTGTTTTCAGGTGAATGAAAAATGGAACATTATTGGGAGATTGAGAGATCACGAGCTTTACTAGAAGATACACCCAAAATCTGGGAGCAACAGTCCAGTTTTATGAGGCCTGTTATCCATCCCAACAACTATCACTGGATGTCAGAATCAAGCAATACTACATTTGCTCATCAGAACGAAATGGGGAGATGTGTAATATGTGATGGTAATCACCTGAGCAATCAATGTATATACTTTCAGAATGGCAGAATTATTGGAATCATTCAAGGTACGAAGAACCATCATACTTTCCATCTTATCCACCATCCATCTACGATCTTCATCAAGAACCAGAACCATCAGAGGAAGATCAGTTGATTCACATGCTCAAAGATTGGTTCGAGGAACGAGAAGCTCAATTTGATGCACAAATTCAGAGTCAAGCGGCGTCTATACAAAGGATGACAGATCAAGTTAGATAATTAACAGATAACCTAAATCACATATCTCACAGAGCAAATTCAATAATACTTAAGAAGATTTCGAATATCCTGAGATTCATCATGACATCATAACAGAGGGCGAGACTCAGCAGTATCAAGAATCTGAGGTATCAGTTCAGGAACCCAAACCAACAAAGTCTCTGTTTAATTTCTATTATTCAGACTCTGACGAGGATGAAGAAGCTGAGCTGTTTGTACCAACTGCCACCAACAAAGGAGGATGAAACTTTCTATCCTCCAAATGAAGATCTTGGAGCTTCCATTGCACAAATGTTTGAAGAAGATCTATATGAGCCAATCATTTCACTCAGATCAGAGGATGAAGACCTAAAAACAGACATAATTTTACATCCTCAGATTGACACTTATGGAGCATGCATTTCACAGATGACGGATGAAGAATTGAATACAGAAATTTTAAAATTCATCTGTGAAGAAAAGGTGAAGCAAGAAGCAGAGCAAATGGAGGAGCAAATGTCTGAACTTATTAAAGATCCAGAGCATTCAGGCGAAACATCACTGTTTTAGGGAGTACAAATCAAAGATATCACCCAGAAGCTTGACAGAATGGAACTTCCATTCCAAGTCAAGCACCATACGAGACCTCCTGATTTTATTTCTTTCTTTTCAGGAACCACTAGAGCGACAAAGTTTAAAAAGTTGGCACAAGCACTGAATGGGACAAAATTCTTTTTGCCACCTTACCATTGGAAGAGACCATTCAAAACCAACGCTCATGGGATTGACTTTAATTGGACATTCAAAACAATGCTGAAACCTCCTTGACAGATAAATTTCAGTCACGTCTGGCTGAAGACGAAAAATTTAGCGCTAGCAGGGAGGCACCCATGTAATTTGTTGTAATTTCTGTTTTCATATTTTTTGTATACATGTTGTAGAATTTTTAATTTTGTGTGTTATTTTTGTAGGGAAAAGCACAAACAGAGCATTTTAAGATATAAGGAATGGTGTTTGGCAATCACAAAGAAGAGAGACAATTCATTAGCGATGGCTGAGTAAGGAATGAAATCTTGAGACACATCCTAATGGATTTAAACACCAAACGAGTGGCATATTGCGTACACAATTCCGTTGCCTTAATTATTGTTTTGGTTTGCTTTTCTGATGTAATTATCTTTATTTTCGTAGACAGAATCCAGACTTTTTGACCTTTCACGATTTCTTTTATTGTTTAGCTAACAATCGTCATTTGGAAGATACTAGTGCTATTGTTACTCACCCTTTTTCAGGTGTTATAAATTCAACTCATCATTGCACTTTTGAAGACATCCAGAGTAAAATATGTGTGTTTTGCGGTACTAGTGTTGGTACTAAGCCACAATACATAGAAGCAGCACATGAATTGGGTCGAGTCTTAGCTACAAGGAATATGCACTTAGTATACGGATGAGGTAATCTTGGACTAATGGGGATCGTTTCAAAGGCCGTACAGGAAGGAGGCAGTCATGTTTTGGGAATCAACCCAAAACCCTTGGCAGAGGCAAATCTTATTGGACCATCAAACAGAGAGGAACTGATCGTGCCAGGTATGTCTGAAGGATTAGTAGAAATGATTAACTGTGATGATGCTTTTATTGCTTTGCCAGATGGCTTGGGCACATTGGAGGAATTTTTTATAGTGCTGTATTGGGCGAACTTGAACATACACCAGAAACCAATTGGGCTGTTTAACGTTGATGGATTTTATGATTTTCTCTGTGTGTTTCTTGATGATGCTCGGAGAAATGGGTTCGTGTCAAAACCTTTAAAAGAACTCCTCTTCACTACCAGAACTGCTCCGGATCTAATTAACCAAATCTTAGCCTATGAACCACAAATTGACCTTATACTTTCAAAGATAAATTGGTCTGAGGACGATCGTAGTAAGAGGCGTCGGATTAATCTGGATCTTAACCTATAATTTCCTGTAGAATTTCAGCTAACCAGGTATTATCTTCTAAACTCTTATTCTACTGTTTAAGACATTGGGGACAATGTCTCATTTAGGTTTGGGGGAGGGAATTAGTTGATCAGTACCTTATTTTTAGTTTGTGTGTTGTTTTTATTTTTAGTCCTAAAATTTTTCGAAAAATACAAAAAAATTGAAAAATTTTCAAAAATTATAAAATATTTTGTGTTTTTGTGTTTTTATTTTGACTAAAAAGTTGAAATTGGTAAGAGATAGCTGAGTAAGGAGTTTCCACTCCTGAGACGTATTTCAAACCTAATTCGGAACAAGTTAATTTTTGTTTATTTCATTTTAAATTATTTAATTTGTGAATTCTCCATAAAACTGACTAAAATGGATCTTCATATGCTCAGTTAGCAGATATTATTAACATGCATTGTAATATACGGACATTAGCTAAAATTGAAAAGTTTGTAATATTCAGTGCTCTAGTTTAATTGGAGGAAGCATCTCAAAAAGTGATGGAGTAAAAAAAACATCTGAGATCCGAGTTATTAAGTCTGTAAGGGTGTTTTAACACCTAGTGCCCTAAAGCCAACTGGTTTGAGAGTCACTGGCCCAAAGCTCGCTACATGGATCAAGGATGATGCAAAAAAAAATATATATATCTATATATATCTGAAGTCTGAGTAATTAAGTCTGTAGGGGTGTCTTAACACCTGGTGCCCTAAAGCCAACTGGTTTGAGAGTCACTGGCCCAAAGCTCACTACATAGATAGAAGATATTGTATATAAAAAAAAAATCAAAGAAAAAAATCAGAAAAATGAGAAAAATTATTCCATTGCTACAAAAAGGTGTGAATTCTGATAAAACTTTAGGACAAAAATATTACTCTCTTATCAACTGCACTTGTGACTAATGTGGGCAAAATTGAGTTGATTAATATTTTGTTGGCTGTGTATATGGAGAATGGTAAATATAATCGAAGAATTTACTTATTCAGTAATTTAGAAAGAAAGAAAACAACTAGTAACTTGGAGTAGAAGTTTCACCTGATTAGTCACTAACTTCTTTATTCTCTTTTCGCTTGTCTTTTTGCTTTTGTGTGCATTAGTTTCACTACCTTTTTACTTTTGTAAAATGTTCGTGGGTATCATTGCTGTAAACCCTGACAAGACTATAACTTGTCCACTAGGGACACTTAGGGGTTTAAAGGCTTGTTGCATACGCTAAATGCAACCGTGATCCCTACGAAAGTGGCCTAGTTAAATTTTATTTTAAAGATGTTTATGTTATTTTACTCTATGTTTTACTCGAGGACTAGCAAAATGTTAGGTTTGGGGGTGTGATGAGTGGTAATTATATCACTATTTCTCACTCATTTAACCTAATATTTTGTATAGTTTATTGAGTTTTGTGAATATTTTGATGTGTTTTGTGTTATTTTGTAGATAAATATAGTTTCAGGACTCTCTGGAGGTGATTTGGGGCCAAAACAGTGAAAATTGGACAAAATGGCATTTTCGTAATTCTGCGCGTCGCGACGCGCAAGCCTTTGGCGTCGCGACGCCTAAGATGCACCAATACTTGCTAACGTGCGCCGAGTCCACAAGTCAGAATATGAGAAAAGTTTGACTTTGCTAACGTGTGCCGTGCCACGTGTCACCATCACAGCCGATATGCTAACGTACGCCGTGCCACGTGTCATCATCCTACAGTGCTGATAGTCACCATCGCCACATGTCGCCACGTGTCACTCTATGTGTCTGCCACGTCATCATCCACATCACCAATTGACCGAGTCAAAGTGCCACATCATCATCAACCAATCACAGCATGCCACGTGTCATCATTCTATGGTGCCGACAGTCACTTTCGCCACGTCAGCGCCATGTCAGTGCCAATTATTGACTCACTTATCCGCAATTGACACGTGGCGATAAGAATCTGAAATCAGCCAATCAGAAGCCGCCACGTGTCGCAAGAATTGAACTCCTAACCACCTTGTCACGTGTCACCTTATCACCTTATCCAGAATCTGAAGCGACGAACCAGAAGCTGCCACGTCAACAATGTCCCGCGTCGCAACGCGAGCTGGGTATCGCGACGCCAACCCCCTACTGACGCCTATAAATTCAGTTCGATTTCAGAATTCAAATCATGCTTTCCTTGAGTTTTGTAAGAACTTTAAGGATTGCATCTTGTGTGTTTAAGTTTTTGTAATTTAAATTTAGCATTTTTACTTTTAGTATTTTTAATTATGCACTTTTACTTTTTGTAATAAAATTTTATTTTATTTTATTTTTCTTCTTTTATTATCAGTAGTTAATTTACTGCTGGGGTAAAGGTGAAACTTTTTACTTTTATAATTTAGATTAATCTCCCTTAATTATAATATATAAATTATTTAAAACCTGACTTAATAAGGATACCGCTATATTGGTCAGTTGGTAATTATTTTTAAACTGGTTTTAACCTGACTTAATGAGGATACCGTCTGGTTGGTCGGTTGGTAATTAATTATTAATTTGACTTAATCAGGATACCGCCTATATGGCTGGTTGGTAAATATCACACAGATTTATATATTATAATAAGAGAGATTTCTAAATTAGAAATAGTAAAGGTAGATTAATCTCACTCAATTATAATATAAAAATTGTGATTTAATAATATGAATTAAAAGTTGATTCCGCCTTAATGGCTGGTTTTTATTATGTAACATAATGTGACACCGCCTATATGGCTGGTCTTTAGGTGACAGATAATTACCGCCTATATGGATGGTTTATGGATAAATAATAACACTGCCTTTATGGCTGATTCAACTTAATTGGATAATACTGGCAATTTCCATATTATAATAATTTGAGATTTCTAAAAGTGGATCCTTTAACCTCAACATTTTATTTTATTCTAGGGAAGTGATGAAACACAATATTCACACTTAATAATTGATTTTCTTTTTATGGATAATTCTTTAGTTTGTTTATTGAGTCTTAAGTTTAATGTTTCTTGTTGTCTGAGCACCAATAAGATTGATGTGGTAAACTTAAAATGAAATAGACATAGGGATTTTAGGTTTCAGCCTCAGATTCAATAGCCCACGATCTTCCTTGAGGATAGATAACCCTTTAATAGATTTCCTTACAAGATAGACATACACCTGTCGGGCGGGGGTAGCCACAATTGGAACATGATCTTAATGAATCCAGGTAATTTAGTTGACATAGACATATGGTTCAATTGGGTTAAACTGGTATTTGCGTCTGACCATCGACAAAGGCTTTTGCATATTTTTGTGTTCCAGGTTAGCAAACTGATTTATTACACATATGTAAGAGAATCAATTCATCTTTAGAGTAATATTGTATGGAGTCACGACCCTACATCTTTGAGTCTTTTCTTTTATTTTCCTTAGTATTTTCTTTTGAGTCTGTTTTTAATTTAATTAGCAAATCCACATTCAACCAACAAAAACAATCATTCTCTTCTCCCTATAATTAGATACCTGTAAATAAATAGTATTAATAATTAATAACAACAGTAGGAATTAAGTCCTCGTGGGATCGATATTTTTATACTACTTGAACGATAAGTACGCTTGCGTTATACGTGTGTGTTTACGCCGGTCAGCAACCAATTTATTATCTTTGATTAGGTCTCATCATTCACCCTTAAACATGCATTCTAAAAGAAGAATAAGGCGCGATAAAATTAATAATAATATGTGGATGGATATTCACAAATTGTTCCTAGAACAATTCTCTCTTTTTCGCTCTCCCGCTAGCACTTTACATTCTTCTAAAACCCAATTACATAACACTATAAGAAACCACATTTACATTGAGGGGAATTGGTGAGAAGAGAAATACAATGAGAATGAGAGGTGATAGGCTGGACACGCAAGTCCAATTTCAATTAAATACCATATTTACAATAATTTCCAAAATTGCCCCACCCATCTAATATCCATCCGATATACATTATTCAACAAATACATCCAAGTATTCACACATAGCATATTGTCAATCAATCTAATCCAATTAATTAATTATTCAATTAATGACCATCCAATGTTCATACAATGATTTGATCTGCGTGAGTCCAACGTTTAAGAATAAATACTCAAAGTAAGTATTCTTGAATTATATTGATATGATTTCAATCCAATTAAATCATCATTCAATATTTATTTCATGCCTTTAACACATCCAAATGTCTAATTAAAAAAATTACCATGAGCTTATCCTAGGGTCCATATTCGGCCAACATGTAGAATTGGGGAAATTTGATCTAATCAAATTTTCAACAATCCATTGATGCACAACTCTAAGTTATCATCATCTTGTTGGGGTTGGTGCTCAGATCTCCAATTCCCGGTTGTATTTCTTTGAGAATACTACTGTAAAACGTTTTATTATGAATAATACAAGCAGTTTATGTAATATAATATATCTTTTAATATGGTAAAGACGTAATAGACTTTAGGATGATTAGTCATGATACTGTTGCAAAAGTGTCGCAACTGACATTGAGTTGTATCATGACGTTGTCAGTCTCAGACAGTTCCTGTCAAGGTTTACACTACTTGGTCAGTAAAGTAAACCCGTTGAGACCGGTGCATCTCGTATACTGGAATATATGATTCCAATGGTTTCTCAATGAACCATGAGTCTTGGGGACTCGTATAGACGTGTAGGTGTTTATAGAGGATAAACACTGAACGACTCACCGAAGATTCTTAATGGATGGTACACCAACGTCAATAAGAATCTTCACGGGTTGAGTAGCATTTGTGATTTGTTAGACTTGAGATACCACTGTGGGCACATGAGACATCTTTCACACTTAGATGGCAGTCGCGTCACCAATCTATTTAGATCATACCTCTGCCTGTTCGTTGGGTGTGGATAGATCCTCAGGGTGTCCTGTGTGTGTCGAGAAAGGATCCGTCAGTTATGTGTACAGAGCATAGGTAGTCCATATATGATTAGCAATCAGATAAAAACCATGGGCTCGTAGTAAATTTTAAAAGTCAGTTCTAAATGTTCTTTTTGAGATTGCTAATAGAGACGTCGACGGGATTATCCCTATAGAGATTTGACATTTACATCTATATCTCTAGGATATATCTGGATACATGTGACGGAGGAATTATACATATGCCATGACCTCGACCTGTATGATTCAACGAGTTTATTCGTGGTCATCATAATTTACGGGTGGGTAAATTATAGACACGAAATTGGATTTCGTGACGGATATGCCTGAATCTAGAGAGTCTCACAAATGAAATATACTCGTAGAGCACTAGGGCAATATTTATAAATAATACTGATTATTTATAAGTCTTTAGTTTAAAGGTTAAACGTACAAGTACATGTGAAGGGACCCAATTGTCATTTCCTAATTTTTGTGTTTTTGCATTTAATATTAGATTTTATCAAATACACATTAATTAATTTTCAAATTAGATATTTGACTAATATCATAAATATATATGTATTTAAATAATTATTTAATTTTTTAATTGTTAAATAATTAAATTAATTAAAAATATAAATATCCTAAGTGTGATAATTATTGAGATGACTTAAAGATGCTTTACTTGACTTGTTGAATAAGCTTTAAATGGTTTAATGATAAAGTTAACAAGTTGTATAGGCATTTAAGTGAAACAAAAAAAATATCTAGATATTATTCATACACCAATTTTCGGCCAAGGCAAAAATGGGAGGTATAAATTGTTTTGTTTCATTTTAGGGTTTCATAAGTTCCATATACACTAAAACAAAACACAAAAGAAGTAGAGAACAAAGGTTGAAGGAAAAAGGAAAAGACTTGGAAAAACTTGATTTTTATAAGTATTTCTTCAAAACCTTCAACATGAAAATTGTTTCTAACAAGCTTAGCATCATTTTGTGTTGCTTTGATGTTCTTTCTACTCTTATAGTTTGTGTTTATTTGGTTAAGAACTTGTATGAAAGATTGATGCATGTAAGTAAGCTTTAAATGGTTTAAAAGACTTAATTTTGATTTTTGGAAAATCAAGTTGCCATTCTAGAGTTTTTAAGCCACTCCTTGGTGACCTAGAATTGTTCAAGAGTTATTTAAAAGTGGTGAGGCTTGTTTGGTGAAGTATTGAATGGATGGATAAAGTGTTGGATTTTAAAGATTTGGTGAAATTGAAATATTAGAGTTCTTAACCCACTCCAAATTTAGGGATTTTAATATATGTGATGCATTATGGTATTTATATGATGCATGTAAAATTTTGGGTTGATAGGATTTGATCTTGATTTTTTTTGAAGAAAATGGACTAAAATGCAATAAACCGAAAAATGGGGGCTCTCGGCAATTTCAGAAAAGTTTGGGGATTTGTTGAAAATCTGATTTTGATGTATTGGATGTGTTGAAAAATATTTTAGAAATGATTTAGAATCATCCATTATATTTGACAACTTTTGGACTAAAATGATCAATTTACAAAGTTTTGGGGCAATTCAGTAATTACCAAGAAATTTGATCTCTTGTGTAATTTTTCAGAATTTGATCATTGGATAATTAAATAAATAAGTTTATTTAATTGATCCGAGGAAAATTTTGAAATCGTAAAATTTTGATTTTCCATTATTCCGCTGCGCTACCGGATTTCCGCCATAAAACCCATACAAAATGGTATCAGAGCGAGTCTGATTTTGGACACCCTAATATGAATATGCCTTATAAATTCAATGTTAATTTAGTATTTTCTTGTTACATGCATGTATTTATTTAATTTGATTAAATAAAGTAAAAAGCATCTTTTGCGGAAAATCCCTAATTAATAATGTTTTATGTTAATTATGTATTTGATGCCTATTACATGGTCCGTCTTATCAATACGGTTTATGAATATTTTTCCCTGACTACATCCGAGACCGTGCCTCTACTGTGAGGATGTAGCCGATAGAAATTTATTTATACCGGATGTATATCAGATACTAGATATAGGTTGGTAAATTATGGACACGAAATTGGATTTCGTGACGGATATGCCTGAATCTAGAGAGTCTCACTAATGAAATATACTCGTAGATCACTAGGGCAATATTTATAAATAATACTGATTATTTATAAGCCGTTTAAAGGTTAAACGTAAAAGTACATGTGAAGGGACCCAATTGTCATTTCCTAATTTTTGTTCATTTCCATTTAATATTAGATTTTATCAAATACATTAATTAATTATCAAATTGATATATTTGACTAATATCATAAATATATATATATTTGATATTTAATGTAAATATAAGACATATATTTAATATATTTGTATTTAAATAATTATTTAATTGTTAAATAATTAAATTAATTAAAAATATAAATATCCTAAGTTGTGATAATTATTGAGATAACTTAAAGATGCTTTACTTGACTTGTTGAATAAGCTTTAAATGGTTTAATGATAAAGTTAACAAGTTGTAAAGGCATTTAAGTGAAACAAAACAATATCTAGATATTATTCATACACCAATTTTCAGCCAAGGCAAAAATGGTTGGTATAAATTGTTTTGTTTCATTTTAGGGTTTCCTAAGTTCCATATACACTAAAACAAAACACAAAAGAAGTAGAGAGCAAAGATTGAAGGAAAAAGGAAAAGACTTGGAAAAACTTTATTTTTGTAAGTATTTCTTCAAAACCTTCAACATGAAAATTATTTCTAACAAGCTTAGTGTTGGCAATTATCTAAGGTCCCAAGATCAAACAAGACATGAAATAATGTGTGAACACACCAACGGAGGTAGCGGAATACTCACATTGATCGGTAGAGTCGATTTGAAGACAAATGAACCCAAAAAACGCACTGTCATGTAAGCCTACTGCATGCAGTCCACTGCCTACAAAAACAGAAAATTGAATGAGAAAAGAAAACGGAGCTCCTAGCTTCGTCGGATGGATCCCGTCTCATGGTCGAACCTCCCTACCACCTTCGCAAGACTTGTAAGTGTGCTAGCACTTGATTTCTCACCATGAGAAACCACTCTTAGCTTCCCTATTGCTCACGTTTTTCTGGTTCAAAACCAGTGAGCATTGTGCCCATTTTGGGCGTGAGAGAAGAGAGCATTTGAGAGAGATGAAATGTTTTTTGTTAAGTTAAAATGATTTACCAAAAATCAATTTATATTTATGCCATAATTTTATTAAATTAATATTTAAAATTATGACACAAAACATGCAATGGCTTAGAGTGTCAAACACTCAAACTCCATGCAATGACATTGAGTGCAATGTACACAATCTACATGCAAAGCATTAGAATGACATGTGTCATGTGGGCCCCACACGTTTCCAAATGAAAGTGGGCCCACGTGCACTCACGCGTTCGGGTTCGATATTTCCGAAATACCGAGCTTATGTCGCGACGTTAATTCAATCGAATAATTGCGGCTACCGAAATTATTATTTACGTCGCTAACGAATTAATTCTAAATTAACTCGTTTGCCCGAATTAAAATCTAATTTTAATTCCGCGTCGAAATCTAATTTCGTTTAATATATCGAATATATTAATACATCGATTAATTCCGAATTAATCGTTCTCTCTCTTTAGACGACATTTTATCCCGGATAAAATATCTCCGTTATTAATCCTAGATTAATTTTCTCTCTCTTCTGTATAATCCCAGATTATTCAAGAAGAGTGCGAGTTGTGCGTCATCGGTGGATTATCGGGAAGCGACCCATGAGATCCCCGGATAATCTGGCAGTAAATACGGTCGTCGGAGTATCCGAATCACGTACGTACCAAGTACTACGTTCTACCGATTTACGAGACAAGGTCGACTCCTAGCAAAGCACCAAGTCTACCTAATTCTCCGGACATATCCATTTAAGAATATTAAGATCTGTATATCAAGCGTAGTATACTAATGTATTGTGCATATCGGCCCAGTATCGGATAGTCACGTGCTAGGGCTGGGGCTGGATAAGTGTCTGCCCCGTCCGAAACAC
Organism: Zanthoxylum bungeanum; assembly: GCA_019454045.1. Lineage (NCBI taxonomy): Eukaryota > Viridiplantae > Streptophyta > Magnoliopsida > Sapindales > Rutaceae > Zanthoxylum > Zanthoxylum bungeanum. The sequence continues at coordinate 22,692 of SKCR01017358.1, read as the reverse complement.
ATATCGGATGTCTGGTAACTAGTCTCTATAATCGGATATTCATGACCTGGTCATAATATCACGATTGGATGCGCATCACTTTAAGAGCACTAATACCGTATCCTGCGTGACATCATCTCCATTATGACTGGAGTGACACTTCCGTCTTGACATCACATCCAATACACTACGATTCTCAATATACCCGGCATTGGCGTACACAGAACCGGTTACAGTCCTAGACGACCTCAACTAAAGTATATCGATTGTCGTAAGCATTAGCGATGTAAGTCTCAGGTTAAGACTATACACACCTACCTTGATTTCGGCCTCCCATAGACACATCGTCATAATACCAATGGGATTCCGAGGGGTCTATCCAGAGCGAAGCTGTTTCCCGTACCATCGTGTGAAACACGACCTCCTATCGCACTTGCATAAGTATCCAATACTTATATATATGAGAACTATGTCGTTGTGCCCTCACAACGCGCACAAGTGCAATACTAGCCTATTCCGCATTATCGATGTCCAGTCTCGATAATACTACGGCTAGGGATATTTAATGATTAATCCTTCGTGGACTGATACTGTCTCATATCATCTCAATCCAGGAACTAATCATAGGGACCTCTCTTCATTTATATATCTTTGGTGATCTAATCACAAATGATGAGAGTGCAATTTCCTTATTACATAGTTAATTTGCTACAACAACACAATGATCTGTGCAAATAGTGACGCTATGGGTCATATTATCCAACAATCTCCCACTTGGCACGTAGCGAGTCACTCAAGTGTCCTACACTCGAACTATGTAAGGTTCGCTCAAATTGCTGAGAAAAAGGTTTTCGTCAGCGGATTTGTTCGATTATCGTTTGACGCGATTTATACGATCATCACATCGCCACGATGTATGATCCGAACGAATCAGATGATATAGAAGTATATATCTGGATCGTCGATGAGACCTTTAATTCCTTAGCCTGTGCTGACGCCTAGCTCAGCTGCTAACAGAACTATATCTAATCTAATTAGATTTACTTTCGACCCAAAAGACTTCTATTGCTGCCTCAGCTGCAGCAATAATCCGCATTTGTTGTTTATTCGGCAACAGTTATCTTGCTTGGAAGATTTCCAGCTCACTGTCCCGGTGTTCAAACTTTATAGTACCACAGTATATAACTGTTTGGAAACTTGCAGCAGTGATCCCAGTCACTTCAAGTTCTCCTTCTCCATAGTTTAAGATAGCATCTTTAGTTCTCAGAGATACTAACAGATGTTCTTAACTTCAATCCAGTGACTATCACTTGGATTGACCCGATTGTGACTCCATATGCTCGAAGCGTATGAGACACCAATACAAGTACATTTTAAATGTACAATTTCCCAGAGAGTGTTAACAAACTCCAAATCTATCCCAGTAGATTTTTATTCCTTGAATAAAGGTTGTTACTCCCCAGAATTCTACGGAGAATTTCTATGAAAGAATATCTATGAAAGCCAAGCTTTCACCAATTGCAATATGGAATTTAACTGTCAGTGCGCTCCCACTAACCTCCTTATATACACAAGAATTATTTCGTTTTGAGTTAAATCATAAACCATTATGATTATTTCAAAACGTCAGTTCCAAGAACCTTATGCTTGCTTTGATCCAAACATGGATCGAATAACCCGCAAACCTTGTTTGTCGGTTATACAAAATCGTCAGGATGTTGTAAACATCCTCCAAAAGGTTTCCTTTTCAGGAAAGCGATTTTGATTTGTAACTGACACATTTCATAAATGAAATATACAGTTATCTACAAGCATCTTCAAAATGGATTTACCATGGCAACAGGTAAAAGGTTGAACCGTTATTAACACAATGTTGATAACGATACCTTTTCGTCAAAAGCCCAACTTTGTACGTGGGTATGTTGTCTTCCATGTATGTCTTCCTTGAAGACGTTTAATGCACCATGGGCACAATGCCTTGTGGTACAACAACCAGTATCCAAAATAGTTGTTATACATGGAATCCATTTCGGACTCATGGCACTTTGCCATATTTTGGAGTCGATACCTCGTATCACTTCCTCATAACATAGTCGGTGGATATACCTTCATAAGATTGACATCTTAATGAGGTTAGATCAGAAACCCATACGCTAGGTTGTTTTCTGACTCTATCCGATCTACCCGATTTCTTGTGTATTTGAAGATTAATGGTACAGATTCATCATAGATGAATTGTTTGTGTTCCATTAAGGACTTCGTGCTATGAATAGTATTACTCCGATTTTCATTGAGTATCACTATCCTCCCACTTACCACTGCATATCGGTATTCCTCTAAGGAAAAACCGCATGGTGAGCAACAATCACATTGTTCTCATGTGGGATTTATAAGTACTATACTTATGGTTTCCCTTAGGATAACCTATATTGACACTAATCCAATTTGGGTTCATAGTTTGGTATCAACCAAACGTTATGCCTGGCATACCCAAATTATCAGGAATGAGAAACCCCGTTTCTTTCCTGTTTATATCCTATATGATATCTGTCAAACAGATTTACATGGAACCTTATTCTAAATAAGTTTTGCACTGTTAATACATATCCTGTAGAAGGAAATAGTAGCTCAGAGCGACTCGTGATAAACCTTATCATGTCCAACAAAATTCGGTTTTAGTTCGGACACACCGTCTAACTGACGTGTCTCAGGAGGAGTCCTCATCTGAAAGAATACCGTACTCTTTCATGTACGTATGAAACTTACTGCTTAAGTATTTTCCATTACGGTTTTACCGTGGCGGCATAATACTACAGTCGATCTGTTTGTATACTTCGTGTCGAAACTCAAAGTTTCGTATTTGTGTTCTTCAAAAGAAACACATAACCATAACGTGATGCCACATCCGTTAGGGTCACGAAATATTCATGTTCACATCTAGCCTAGCTAGATATGGGCCCACTTACTTCACCATGAATAGGGCTAACAGATCGGTGGCCCTTTTACTATTACCAAGTAAATAGTATTTTAGGTATTTAACCTAATAAACTAGATTCGTAGACCTTATTTGAATAGTCAAATCAGTCCTAGTACCCACTCTTAAAAGGTGTGGATATACAAGTCTTGTTTAATTGTGTCCTAGACAACAATGCCACAAATAAGTCTCCATTGATCAAATCAATTTAAGCTATTTATTTGTCATTTTATATGTTTGAGATTTTATTATATTCAAAATATAAATTCTGTTATTTACATCCAATGTATTTATCTCAGTATCATCTTTATATAATGAAACACTTTAGTGTTCTAGAATATAAAGGTTTTATCCGCATCGGATTAAACACTGATATAGAGATAATGTCTCTAGTCAAACTAGTTACATTATAACATTTCCTAATTTAAGTACATACCCAAAGGGTAGTTCCTAAACTTAGGTATCTACGGTCGAAACAGCGACTTTCGTCCCGTTTCCAATTCGCAGAGAAATCTCGGCTTGAAGCCAGTATCCTGCTCACAGCGGATTCTGAACGTCAATACATATATATATTGTACCACACTAAGTATTTAAAATCCAATTTCAATACTAGTAGTAAACATAACTTTGACAAATATTTTTAAAGTTAGAGCCTCGCCCTATCTTTAATTCCTTCGTGTCTTCCATATCCAAATGGTAGTCACTTTGGGATATGTCAATTATCTTTTCAATATTTCACAAACCTTTGGCCAAGCCTTGGTTTTAGAATATCGAAATGATATGCACCTTGTGCTACATGCCCAATTGCAAACTTTGACTTTTCTCCACTAGAATAGTCAATTAATTGCAACCTTAATACTTTTAAATCTAGAGATAGATTTATTATAAAGTATATTAATTAAGCACTAAAGTCATCATCACATAAATCTTCCAAAGACTTTATGCTCTACTATTTGCTTAATAATGGGCTTAGTCATAATAAGTTATTTTATCAAATAAATTAACCTATTATTAATTCCCAATTGAAAATTAAATCATTTAAAGCATTTAATCCAATGATTATATATTTTAAATATTCAACTTTTCAATTCTTTCTTGATTTCAATAGTACAACTATTTAATTAATTAATAAGGTACTATTTATTATAATGATTACAATAATCCAATTATTTAATCAACTATAATTTTAATATTGATTACTATAATCTAATTATAAAATCAACTATCATTTTAATTCAATTATATTGATTACTATAATCCAATTACAAAATCAACTATATATTGAATGAGTTTGTATATAGTCCAACTATATATAAATTTAAAACAACATAAAATATTAGTCCAACTAATACTTTTGATAAATATGACGAGTAAAATAAAATGAGCGCGTTTAGCGAGTATTCGAACGAATGTTGCAAATTCAATACTTGCCTCCCACTATTTTTCGTCGAGCCTCTAACCCTCTGTCGAGTACTCGGGAAACCGTGTTTCCTAGTGGGCTAGGATCCCGTTAAATATCACACAATCTTGACTTTGGCCAACAAATTGTATGATAATTAACTAGGTAGATCTCGAAGATCAATTGGATCTTATCCAACTCCTAGATCCAGTAGGTGGACATCCAAGTCCCAAACATATATCTTATATATGCCTATACATCGAATGTATACCCTAACCTTTTTCCTCTGAATCAACTAGGCCTTGGCTTTGGCACAACAAACCTAGTGATCCCAGTCAAGCGCGGACCCATTGACATGGAAGCTTCGTAATCAATGTCAATGGACAAGAAGTGGTCTTGACTTTGGCCAACAAACCACAACTTGGACACGACACCGATATGGAACAAAGCCTCGTGATTAAAACACATCTTTGACGGACAAGGGCTTGACTTTGGCCAACAACCCCTGCCAATCTCGGATCTTGAGTAAGAATCACTCAATGGAAGGAAAATAAACGCTTGATATTTAACGAGGGTTTTTCGCGTGCAAATTGGCTACCAATTTAATTATCTATGTTAAGGTCTCATCATCATACACCCTTAAACATGCATTCTAAATACATAATAAAGTGAGTATGAAAATAAATAATAATGATATGCGGATGGATACTTAACACATTGATCCTAGATCAAATCTCTCCCTTTCTCACTCAAGCTAGCACTTGTACTACTTCTACCCGTTACACTACACTTCTAAAGAAACCTCATATACATAGAGGGGAATAGGTGAGAAGAGAATACAAAGAGAATAGAGGTGATAAGGCTGGACACGCAGGTCCAATTTAATAAATCGAATTTATTACAACAATTTCTAAAATTGCCCACCCGACTAATATCCATCCGATATACATTATTCATTCAACACAACCACGTATTCACACACATAAGCATGCTATCAATCAATCTAATCAAATTAATTAATCTGATAATTAAGTGATCATCCAATGTTCAAACAACGATTTGATTTTGTTCGAGTCAAACTCGTTTTTGCGAATAAGTACTTAAAGTACGAATTCATGAATTAAATTAAACTACATCATTAAATCTAATTTAACATGTATTTAATACTAATTCACTATTCAATTCCTGATTAAATATTACACTTTTATTTAATAAACCTTTTACGATTTAAATTCCAAATCTAATCGTAACGCGTCTCAAAGACCGATTAACGTCCAACGTCAATTCAATTAAAGTCCAATGGGCTTTTGATTGATTCTTAAGGCGTGGACTTTTGGTCAACTCGGGTCAAACCGATAACCAAAGTCCAATCCGGGATTTACCCCATAAGCCCATAAATCAATCTTGGCCCATTAGGCCCAATTGAACTTTAAAGGTTCATTAAGTGCATTTGGGCTTTATGGTCAAGGTTTTGGGCCCAATTGGATCCAATCCATTTGGCTTAAACCAAACTTGATAAAATCAAGCCCAATAGGCCCAATTACAATATTAAGTCCAATTTCCAAAATTAGGCCCAATTAATTAAATATGACAAAAATCCAATTTCATATTCAATTAAAAAAAGTGTATTACATGATTAATCAACTAAATCAATATTTCTAAAACACCATGTTAGTCCAATTAATCATGCTTAATTCATTATTACATGTCCAACATACAAATTGAAAAATCAAACCCATTTACATGCTACTAAGCTCTCGGCCAAGGAGGGATTTTGTGTCCGATTCGGTTTCAATCCAATCGAACCTACAATCGACATTAAATCACCATCCAATTTAATTACATACACATCCAATGTCATAAAATCAAAAATGCCAAGACAATAAAGGGCATACACATTCGGCCAACACAAGGATTTGGGGTTTTTGTCCAATTCGAAATCCAATCCAATTCTATTCAAATTAACATCAACCTAAATGATTTCAACTCATCAAATGAATCATAAATCAAAAAATTCCAAAAATCCCAAATATGCTTCAACTTTCGGCCAAGGTTAGATTTTGGGGTTTTTTGTCCAATTCAAAGTACTATCCAATAGACCTTAAATTAACATCAAACACTATGATTCCAATTCATCAAATTAATCAAAATCAAAAAATTTCCAAGAACCCAAAATCATCACACATTCGGCCAACACTTCCAATTTGGGCAAAATTGATCCAATCACATTTTGTTGAAATTGATCAAATCAATCTTCAATTAAAGATCATTTAAACATGCTCAATTAATCAATTTAACAAATCATGCTCAAAATCAAAATACCCAATATTAGTCACATATTCGGCCAAGATGCAAAAATTTGGGGAAAATAATTCTAAATCATTTTTCAACAAATTGGTCCAACCAAAATGAAATTAAACATGTTATAAGCATACTTAAACAACCAATTAACTCAAATCATGCTCAACAACCATTTACCCAAATTTTAAGCCTTAAAATTTCATGCTTGCAACATTAGCTCTTGATGCCATTGTTGGCAATTATCTAAGGTCCCAAGATCAAACAAGACATGAAATAATGTGTGAACACACCAACGGAGGTAGCGGAATACTCACATTGATCGGTAGAGTCGATTTGAAGACAAATGAACCCAAAAAACGCACTGTCATGTAAGCCTACTGCATGCAGTCCACTGCCTACAAAAACAGAAAATTGAATGAGAAAACGGAGCTCCTAGCTTCGTCGGATGGATCCCGTCTCATGGTCGAACCTCCCTACCACCTTCGCAAGACTTGTAAGTGTGCTAGCACTTGATTTCTCACCATGAGAAACCACTCTTAGCTTCCCTATTGCTCACGTTTTTCTGGTTCAAAACCAGTGAGCATTGTGCCCATTTTGGGCGTGAGAGAAGAGAGCATTTGAGAGAGATGAAATGTTTTGTGTTAAGTTAAAATGATTTACCAAAAATCAATTTATATTTATGCCATAATTTTATTAAATTAATATTTAAAATTATGACACAAAACATGCAATGGCTTAGAGTGTCAAACACTCAAACTCCATGCAATGACATTGAGTGCAATGTACACAATCTACATGCAAAGCATTAGAATGACATGTGTCATATGGGCCCCACACATTTCCAAATGAAAGTGGGCCCACGTGCACTCACGCGTTCGGGTTCGATATTTCCGAAATACCGAGCTTATGTCGCGACGTTAATTCAATCGAATAATTGCGGCTACCGAAATTATTATTTACGTCGCTAACGAATTAATTCTAAATTAACTCGTTTGCCCGAATTAAAATCTAATTTTAATTCCGCGTCGAAATCTAATTTCGTTTAATATATCGAATATATTAATACATCGATTAATTCCGAATTAATCGTTCTCTCTCTTTAGACGACATTTTATCCCGGATAAAATATCTCCGTTATTAATCCTAGATTAATTTTCTCTCTCTTCTGTATAATCCCAGATTATTCAAGAGTGCGAGTTGTGCGTCATCGGTGGATTATCGGGAAGCGACCCATGAGATCCCCGGATAATCTGGCAGTAAATATGGTCGTCGGAGTATCCGAATCACGTACGTACCAAGTACTACGTTCTACCGATTTACAAGACAAGGTCGACTCCTAGCAAAGCACCAAGTCTACCTAATTCTCCGGACATATCCATTTAAGAATATTAAGATCTGTATCAAGCGTAGTATACTAATGTATTGTGCATATCGGCCCAGTATCGGATAGTCACGTGCTAGGGCTGGGGCTGGATAAGTGTCTGCCCCGTCCGAAACACATATCGGATGTCTGGTAACTAGTCTCTATAATCGGATATTCATGACCTGGTCATAATATCACGATTGGATGCGCATCACTTTAAGAGCACTAATACCGTATCCTGCGTGACATCATCTCCATTATGACTTGGAGTGACACTTCCGTCTTGACATCACATCCAATACACTACGATTCTCAATATACCCGGCATTGGCGTACACAGAACCGGTTACAGTCCTAGACGACCTCAACTAAAGTATATCGATTGTCGTAAGCATTAGCGATGTAAGTCTCAGGTTAAGACTATACACACCTACCTTGATTTCGGCCTCCCATAGACACATCGTCATAATACCAATGGGATTCCGAGGGGTCTATCCAGAGCGAAGCTGTTTCCCGTACCATGGTGAAACACGACCTCCTATCGCACTTGCATAAGTATCCAATACTTATTATATGAGAACTATGTCGTTGTGCCCTCACAACGCGCACAAGTGCAATACTAGCCTATTCCGCATTATCGATGTCCAGTCTCGATAATACTACGGCTAGGGATATTTAATGATTAATCCTTCGTGGACTGATACTGTCTCATATCATCTCAATCCAGGAACTAATCATCATAGGGACCTCTCTTCATTTATATATCTTTGGTGATCTAATCACAAATGATGAGAGTGCAATTTCCTTATTACATAGTTAATTTGCTACAACAACACAATGATCTGTGCAAATAGTGACGCTATGGGTCATATTATCCAACACTTAGCATCATTTTTTGTTGCTTTGATGTTCTTTCTAGTCTTATAGTTTGTGTTTATTTGGTTGAGAACTTATATGAAAGATTGATGCATGTAAGTAAGCTTTAAATGGTTTAAAAGGCTTACTTTTGATTTTTGGAAAATCAAGTTGTCATTCTAGAGTTGTTAAGCCACTCCTTGGTGACCTAGAATTGTTCTAGAAAAATTTCAAAGTGGTGAGGCTTGTTTGGTGAAGTATTGAATGGATTAAAGTGTTGGATTTTAAAGATTTGGTGAAATTGGATAATTTGGTGAAATTAAAAAATTAGGGTTCTTAACCCACTCCAAATTTGGGGCTTTTCATATATGTGATGCATTATGGTATCTATATGATGTATGTAAAATTTTGGGTTGATTGGATTTGATCTTGGTTTGTTTTTGAACAAAAGGGACTAAAATGCAATAAACCGAAAATGGGGGGGCTCTCGGCAATTTCAGAAAAGTTTGGGGATTTTTTGCAAATCTGATTTTGATGTATTGGATGTGTTGAAAAACATTTTAGAAATGATTTAGAATCATCCAAAATTATATTTGACAACTTTTGGACTAAAATGATCAATTTATAAAGTTTTGGGGCAATTCGGTAATTACAAAAAAAATTGTTCTCTTGTGTAATTTTTCAGAATTTGATAATTGGATAATTAAATAAATAAGTTTATTTAATTGATCCGAGACAAATTTTGAAATCGGAAAATTATGATTTTCCACTATTCTGCTGCGTTACCGGATTTCCGCCATAAAACCCTTACACATCTAACATCAACCAAACACTCAATTTTGAATTTACATGCTCCAAGTAAAAATCCCCAAATAAAAGTTCATAAACCATAGAATTCAAATCAAGTTTAGCAAGGCTCTGATACCATTGTTAGAGTCTCTAAGACATGCTCAAGATCTCTAAACATGATTATAGTGTGAATAAATCAATAAAAGTTGCGGAAATACTTACATTGATTTGGTGGAGAATTCAAAATTTTCCTTTGGATGATGAAGCTCCAAGCTTGCGTAGAGTGGTTAACACCTTGGGTGAGTTTCCCTAGCACCTCATTAGACTCATCAAGTGTTAGCTTATATAAATGTTTGAAACAAAAATTTACCAATGGAGAGAATAGGCTCACGGTTTTTGCAAGAAGGAGAAAAAAGTGATTAGTGAGTCAAGTTTTGGTTATTGTGTGTTTAAAGGCTTCCATTAATTTTGCCAACTACTCACATCAACTTTTGACAAGTGATGTAAGTCAAGGGTCCCACCAATTTTAAATTCCAAATTTAAGTTGGCTTACACAACACACAACTTGACTTGGGCCCGGGTTCGTTTAATTCCGAATTAAACGAATTTGCCGTCGCTACATAATTAAATCCAATTTAATTAAATAATTATGCCTTGCAAAATTATTACGATAGTCGCTTACGAATTATTTCCAAATTAATTCGTTCGCCCGAATTAAAATCTAATTTTAATTTCGTATTGAAATCCAATTTCAATTAATACATCCGATATATTATTTTAGCCCAAATAAATAAATTAAATAAAAAAATCCAATTTAACTATTAAATTTATCGATTAATTCTAAATTAATCGCGTTCTCTCTTCTATACGAAATTAATCCCAGATTAATTCTTGCCGCAATTAATCCCAGATTAATTTTCTCTCTCATAATTAATCCCAGATTAATTCTATTTGAGTCAAATGTCATTAGTGAATCCTTGGGAAGTGACCCAAGAGATTCATGGATATGTTGGCAGTAAATACGGTTGTCGGACTATCCGAACACGTGCGTACCCCGTACCACGTTCTCACTGATTTACAAGACATGCGAGGAATATTTTCTGTATCAGGCATAGTAATACTATGTAATGCGTAATACGATCAGGTATCAGATGTCACATGCTAGGCCTAAGGCTGGCTCTGTGTCTGCCCCGTACGAAGCATATATCTGATCCTGTTGGACAATTATGACCTATAGCGTCACTATTTGTACAGATCATTATGTTGTTGTACAAATTAACTATGTGAAAAAGGAGATTGCACTCTTATCATTTGTGATTAGATCACCTAGATATATAAATGATAAGAGGTCCATATGATTTGTTCCTGGACTGAGAATGATATGAGACAGTATCAGTCCACGAAAGATTAATCATTAAATATCCCTAGTCAGAGCATTGTCGAGATTGGACATCGATAAATGCGTAAAAGACTAGTATTACACTTGTGCGCGTTGTGAAGGCATAACGACATAGTTCTCATATATTTGGGTATAGGATACGCATGCAAGTGTAATAGGAGGTTGTGTTTTACCGATGGTACGGGAAACAACTTCGCTCTGGATAGACCCCCTCGGAATTTCATTGGTAGTATGACTATGTGTCTATGGAAGTCCGAAATCAGGGTAGGTGTATTTGGTCTTAACCTGAGACTTGCACCGCTAATACTTGCGACAATCAATATACTATGGTTGCTGTCGTCCAGGGCTTTAACAGGTTCTGTGTACGCCTATGCTGGGTATATTGAGAATCGTAGTGTGTTGGGTGTGATGTCAAGACGGAAGTATCACTCCAGTCATAGTGGAGATGATGGTCACGTAGGATACAATACTATTACTCTTAAGTACTGCAGTCATCGGGATAAAATGACAAGGTCATGTTTATCTGATTATAGAGACTAGTTACCAGACATCTGACATGTACTTCGTACGGGGCAGACACAATTACAGCCCAGGCCTAGCAAGTGATCATCCGATACTGGATCGACATACGTAATACTACGTATATTACGCCTGATATAGATCCTTTATTCCTGTAAGGATATTTCTGGAGAATTGGGTAGGCATGGTACTTTGCTAGAAGCCAACCTTGTCTTGTAAATCGGTATAAACGTAGTACGAGGTACTTACGTGTTCGGATAGTCCGACGACCGAATTTACTGCCAACATATCCGGGGATCTCATAGGTCGCTTCCCGAAGATTCACCGTTGACGTATGACTCACACTTTTAATTAATCTGGGATTAATAAGATGAGAGAGAAAATTAATCTCGGATTAATTGCAGAGATATTTTATCTGGGATAAAATATCATTTAAAGAGAGACAATGATTAATTTGGAATTAATTGATTAAATAATATATTCGATATGTTATACGAAATTGGATTTCGACGCGGAATTAAAATTAGATTTTAATTCTGGCAAACGAGTTAATTTAGAATTAATTCGTTAGCGACGTGAATAGTGACTTCGCTAGGCGTAATCATTTAATTACGTCGTAACAGAAAATTCGTTAATTTGGAATTAGCGAGCCCGAGCCCGGGATTATTTACGAGCGCATTCGCATTTCGAATTCAAGTGCGGCACGCCAATTAAATCAAGCGTCAAATCATAAGTCACTTTGAGTGATTGACAACATGTCAGTTGTGATTGATGTGAGTTGGTGGATAGCATTTAATGCCAATTTTGGAGCCAAAATTCATGTTGACTTTTGAAAGTGGTATTTGGTATATGTTTAATTATTTTTAGAAAACAATTAATTAATTACACAACTCTCTCTTCTCTCCTCTCCCTCTCTCTCATTCACGCCCATGGAGGGCCAATTTCTTCTTCTATTTTGCTGGGCAGAACCGAAAATGAAGGGAAGCTAAATGTGATTTTGTTGCAAAATCAAGAGTGCTAGCACACTCCGGGATCATGCGAAGGTGATAGGGAAGTCCACCCATGAGCCGAGAATCATTTGACGAAGCTTGGATCTTGGATTCTTGAAGATTGATGGCCGAAAATGGAGACCAACAGCAGCTCACTGCCGTGAGCAGTAAGGAGGTAGAAAACATTTTTTGTTCGTTTTGTAGCGTCGCTCAACCGATCGATGTGAGTATTTCGTAACTCCCTCGTTGTATTCGCACTTGTATCATGCTTGTTTAATGGTCTTGGGACCTTAGCAAACACCAACAATGGTATCAGAGCAAGATTGAGCATGAAATTGATTTAGGGTTAAAATTTGGGCAAAATTGATTTTGAGCATGAATAATGAAATTGGATGATTTAATATGCTTAATTGATTTTAATTGAGGATTGATTAGATCAATTTGAAGAAATTGTGTTTGGAACAAATTTCCCCAATTTTTTAGGCTTGGCCGAAAATATGGATGCTCTAAATTGTCTTGGATTTTTTGATTTTGATCATTGGATGTGTTGGAAATCATTTAGGGATATTGATTTAATGTTGAATTGAATTTAATTGGATTGAATTTGATTGGGCATAAAATTCCCCCTTGGCCGAGACTAATATATCATGCATATGGGTTTGATTTTTGTTAAATTGTGTTGGACATAATTTAATAATGATAAGCATGATTAATTAGGCTAATTGATGTTTTGGAAATATTGATTGGGTGATTAATTGTGTTATACACTTTAGGATTAATTAGATTATGAAATTGGACTTTTATGATTTAATTAATTGGGCCTTAAATTGAATTGAGCTTGTTAGGGCTAATTGGGCTTGGTTGTACCAAGTTAGGTTTAGGCCAAATGGATTGGATCCAATTGGGCCCAAAACCGCTTCCATAAAGCCCAAATGCGACTAATGGACCTTTAAAGTTTAATTGGGCCTAATGGGCCTAAATTGATTTAGGGCTTATGGGGTAACTCCCGGATTGGAATTTGGTTATTGGGTTTGATCCGAGTTGACCAAATGTCCACACCTCAAGAAATTAATTAAAAGCCCATTGGACTTTAATTAAATTGACGTTGGACGTTAATCGGGCTTGAGACCCGTAACGATTAAATTGGAATTCAAGTCGTAAAAGGTTTATTAATAAAGTGTAATATTTAATTTGGAATTAAATAGCGAATTAGTATTAAATACAAATTGAATTGGATTTAATTATGTAGTTTAATTTAATTCGAGAATTCGTACTTTGAGTACTTATTCGCAAAACGAGTTTGACTCGAGCAAAATCAAATCATTGTTTGAACATTGGATGGTCACTAATTATCAGATTAATTAATTGATTAGATTGATTGATAACATGCTTTTGTGAATACATGGTTGTGAAGCATGAATAATGTATATCAGATGGATATTAGATGGGTGGGACAATTTTAGAAATTGTTGTAATAAATTTGATTTATTAATTGGACCTGCGTGTCCAGCCTTATTACCTCTTTATTCTTTGTATTCTCTTCTCACCTATTCCCCTCAATGTAAATGAGGTTTCTTTAGAAGTGTAGTGTAACGGGTAGAAGTAATACTTGTGCTAGCGGGAGAGAGAAAGGGAGAGATTTGATCTAGGATCAATGTGTAAGGTATCCATCCGCATATCATTATTATTTTATTCATATGCTCTTTATTATGTGTTTAAAATGCATGTTTAAGGGTGTATGATGATGAGACCTTAACAAAGATAAATAAATTGGTTGCCAATTTGCACTCGAAAAACCCTCACAAAATATTAAGCGTTTTTCCTTCCATTGAGTGATTCTCACTCAAGATCCGAGACTGACATTGGCTTGTTGGCCAAAGTCAAGGCCTTTGTCCATCGAGGATGTGTTTGAATCACGAAGGCTTTGTTCCATATTGGCGTCTTGTCCAAGTTGTGGTTTGTTGGCCAAAGTCAAGACCACTTCTTGTCCATCGACATTGATTACGAAGCTTCCATGTCAATGGGTCCGCGCTTAACTGGGATCACTAAGTTTGTTGTGCCAAAGCCAGGCTTAGTTGATTCAAAGGAAAAAGGTTCGGTAATACATTGGATGTATTGGCATATATAAGATATATGTTTCGGACTTGGATGTCCCCCCACTGGATCTAGGAATTGGATTGGATCCAATTGATCTTAGAGATATACCTAGTTAATTATCATACTATTTGTTGGCCAAAGTCAAGATTGTGTGCTATTTAACGGGATCCTAGCCCACTAGGAAACACGGTTTCCCGAGTACTCGACAGAGGGTTAGAGGTTCGCCGAAAAATAGTGGGAGGCAAGAATTAAATTTGCAATATTCGTTTAATTACTTGCCATACGTGCTCAAACAAATATCATTCGTCAAATAAATTAATGTTAGTTGGACTAATATTTAAACGTTGTTTTTATTAACAGTTGTACTGTATTCAAACTATTCATTTATAGTTGATTTTATAATTGGATTATAGTAATCAATATAATTGATTTTATCTATTAAATTATAGTTGATTAAATAGTTGGACTATTGTAATCATTATAATAAAGGTACCTAAATCGTGATTAAATAGTTGGACTATTAGAATCAAGATAAAATTAAAAGATTGACGTTTAATACATAATCATAGGGAAAATGTATTTAAATGGTTTAATTTTCAAATTGGGAATATATTTCAGGATGGTCCTGGAAACTAATAAGTTACTTTATTTGATAAAATAACATATTAGGCCTAAGCCCGGAGTTAAGCAAACAGTAGAGCATGATATTTGGAATATTCATGTAATGATAACTTAAGTGCTTAATCCATTAAGCTTGTCGCAGTAGACTCCTTAATTTCTTAATCAGAACTAAGGATTAGATCCTTAAAGTATGATAATGAAATTGAAGGATCTTCATAAATCTATCTTTAGATTTTAGAAGTACTAAATTGCAATAAATAACTCTTGGAGAGTTAATGACTATTCTCAAGGAGACAAAGTCAAAGTTTGCAATAAGGCAAGTAGCGCAAGGCGCACTTCACTTCGATATTCTAGAAACCCATGGCTTGGCCAAAGACTTCTGGAATGTGGAAAAGGGCAAAGGTAAAATCATTATAATCTTCTGGGAAGAAAAATGACATATCCCAAAATGTCTGCCTAAATGTGGCAAACGGGATCGCGGAAGCGTGACTGCCGTTTGAACAAGGCAGACATGAAGGAATTGAAGACGGGCTTGGCTCTGACTTCAAATATGTTTGTCAACATTATGTTCACTACTAGTATTAAAATTAGATTTTAAATACTTAATGTGGAACATAAAATATATATGTATTGATGTTCAAAATCTGTTTTGAACAGGATACTGACTTCAATAGAGATTAATCTGCAAATCGGAAACGGGATGAAAGTCGCTGTTTTAACCGTAGATACCTAAATTTAGGAACTACCCTCGGGTGTGTACCTAAATCTGAAAACTGTTATAATGTAACTAGTTTGACTAGGAACATTATCTTTATATCAGTGTATTATCCGTTGCGGATATACCTTTATATTCTAGAACACTAAAGTGTTTTATTATATAAAGATGATATTGAGATAAACACATTAGATGTGAATAACATAATTTATATTTTGAATATAAATAAAATCTCAAATATATAACATGACAAACAAATAGCTCAACTGATTTGATCAGATGAAACTTAATTGTGGCATTGTTGTCTGGGACACAATTAAACAAGACTCGTATATCCACACTTTGAAGAGTGGGTACTAGTACTGATTTGATCCTAATCAAATAAAGTGTACGAATCTAGTTTATTGGGCAAAGTGCCTAAAACACATTTACTTGGTAAAAGTGCAAATGCCACAGATCTGTTAGCCCTAGTTCATAGTGAAGCAAGTGGGCCCATGTCTAGCTAGGCTAGAGGTGGATATGAATATTTCGTGACCTTTACGGATGTGGCATCGCTTTATGGTTATGTGTTTCTTTGAAACACAAATCGGAAACTTTTAAAGTTTCGACACGAAATAGACAAACAGATCAGCTAAAGTATTAAACCGTCACGGTTAGACCGTAATGGAAAATACTTAAGCAATAAGTTTTCAATATACTTGAAAGAGTAAGTATTCTTTCAAATGAGGACTCCTCCGGAACACGTCAGCTTGACGGTGTGTCCGATCAGAGTAACCAAATTTTGTTGGACATGATAAGGTTAATCATAAGTCGCTCTGAGCTATAATTTTCTTCAACGGATAAGCATTAACAGTGCATAACTTATTTTGAATAAGGTTCCATAAAATCTGTTTGACATATTTCATATTAGATATGAAGGAAAGAAACCGGGTTTCTCATTCCTGATAATTTTGGTATGCTAGGCATGTGTTTGGATGATACCAAACTAGAACCCAAATTGGAAAGTGCCAATTGTCGGTAATCCTAGGGATATCAAAGTATTGTACTTATACAACTCACTTGAGAACAATGTAATTGTTGCTCACCATGCTCTTTTCCTAAGAGGAATATCTATATGCAGTGGTAAGTGGGAGGATAGTAAAACTCGATGAAAATCGGTGTAATACTGTCCAAGGTACCGAATCTTAATGGAACATAAATAGTTCGTCAAGGATGAAACTATTACTATTAATCTTTGAATACACAAGAACCGCGTAAGTCGGAGAGAGTCAGAAAACAACCTAGGGTATGGGTTTCTGATCTCACCTCGTAAAGATGCTAATCTTCTGAGGTATACCAACTGACTACGTATGAGGAAGTGATACAAGGTATCGACTCCCTATTATGGGAAAGTTCCATGAATCCGAAATGGATTCCATGTATATCAACCAGTTTGGATACTAGTTGATGTACCGCAAGGCATTGTGCCTATTGGTACTTTATAAGTCTTCAAGGAAGACATACATGGATGGCAACATACCAACGTATAAAGCTAGGCTTTTAGCGGAAAGGTATCGTTATCAACATTATGTTGATTACGATTCAACCTTTTACCTGTTGCCACAGTAAATCCATTTGGATAATGCTTGCTAATGCTACATGTTTCATTTATGAAATATGTCAGCTTAACTGGAAAATCGCTTTCCTGAAAAGGAAACCTTTAGGAGGATGTTTACAACATCCTGCGGTTTCGGTTTTGTCGTACCATAACAAGCAAACGAGGTTTGGGGTATTCGATCCATGTTTGGATTGAAGCAAGCATAGGTTCTTGGAATTATCGTTTTGATGTAATCATAATGGAATATGATTTAATTCAAAACGAAAATGATTCTTGGGGTATATAAGAGGGTTAGTGGGAGAGCACTGACACTGGATGTCCTATAAAATAATGATAATATATCATTTCTTGGAAATGATATTCCCATAAAACAATCGGTGAAGCTTGGCTTTCGAGAAAATTCTCTATTAGAATTCTTGTGAGAAACAACTTTTTATTCTAGGAATAAAGATCTACTGGGATAGATCTAAAAGTTGTTGAAATCTACGAGAAACTCGTACATTGAAAAATGTACGCGACCTGGTGTCTCATACGCTTTGAGCATATGCAGTCACAAACAGGCCAATCCTTGTGATAGTCACTAGATTGATGTAAAGAACTGTTAGACATTATGACCCATAGCGTCACTGTTTTGTAAATGATATTGTATTATTGTACAAAATTAACTATGTGATAATGAAATACCTTTTGCCGTTTTGTAAAATTATTTACTTTGATATATTAATGGCAAAAGTCCGTATGATTAGTTCTGTATTGAGATGATATGAGACAGTATCAATATAAAAGGTTTAATCATTAAATATCCCTAGTCGGAGTATTATCGAGATCGGACATCGATAATGCGGAATAGACTAGTATTGCATTTGTGCATGTTGTGAGGGCACAACGGCATAGTTCTCATATATTTAAGTATAGGATACTTATGCAGGTGCGATAGGAGGTTGTGTTTTACCGATGGTACGGAAAACAGCTTCGCTCTGGATAGACCCCGCGGAATCCCATTGGTAGTATGTCTGCGTGTCTATGGGAGGCCGCATCAGGGTAGTACTTGCGACAATCGGTAAACTTTGGTTTTGGTGGTTGGGGACTTTAACCGGTTCTGTGTTCACCACTTCTAGGTTTATCAGGAATCGTAGTGTACTGGGTGTGATGTCAAGATGGAAGTATCACTTCAGACATATGGAGTTGATGATCGCGCAGGACACAGAACTAGTACTCTATAAAAGGTTGCAACCGTCGGGACAATATGACTAGGTCAGGATTGTCCGATTTAAAGAGACTAGTTGTTTGATGTCCGATATATGTTTCGTACGGGGCAGACACACTTCCAGCCCCAGGCCTAACATGTGATCGTTCGATACTGGATCGATATACGCGATACTGCGATATACTACGCTTGATAAAGATCTTATATTCCAGTTAGAATATTTCTGGAGAATTGGGTAGGCATGGAGCTTTGCTAGAAGCCAACCTTGTCTTGTGAATCGGTAAAGACGTAGTATGAGGTACGTACGTGTTTGGATTATCCAACGACCGTATTTACTGCCAACATATCCGGAGATCTCTTGGGTCGCTTCCTGAAGATTCACCTATGACGTTTGATTCGAACCTTATTAATCTTGGATTAATGCGGAGAAACTTTATCTTGGATAAAATGCCTTATTAGGAGAGAGAGAGAGATCGATTAATTTGGAATTAATCGATAAAATAATATATTCGATATATTATTAAACGAAATTAGATTTCGACGCGGAATTAAAATCGGATTTTAATTCGGGTAAACGAATTAATTTAGAATTAATTCATTAGCGAACTGAATAGTAATTTCGCAAGGCGTAATTATTTAATTCACGTCGCGACAGAAATTCGTTAATTCGGAATTAACGAAACCGAGCCCGAAAGTTCTTGCGGACACATTCGTATTTTGAATCGAGTGATATCCGCAAATCACATCGCGATCTCATTACTTAATACGAATAGATGGTGGATGTATCTAGTCACCTTTGAGGGATGATACATTGTCTCTAATCTCAAAGTGTGGTAATGATGGCAAATGATGGATTTCATTTTGGAGGGAAAGCCATGCACAGTTTTGAAGGATTTTTTGCATTAAAAAATTCTTTTGGTATTAGATATCATATCACTTTTCATTTCCTTTGTCACTCACAGTTTTGGCATGCAAAAGGGAACAAAAATTAAAAGTGAAACACTCTCCTCTTCTTTCTCTCTTGCTCACGCCGTGAGCTGTATACACAGGGCAGAAAATTGTTTTCTCATTCTCCATTTTTGCTAGCACAAGCAAGGATCAAAAGAGGTGATAGGGAAACGCATTTGGAGCTTGGAATACTCAAAGATTTGAAGCTTCTCTCCATCTTCTTGCTTGGCCGAAACTTCATCCTTGGAGGCTCAAGGATCCTCATCACCATTTTCGTCACATAGCTTTGTAAGTATGTTTCCGCCATCCTTCAAGCTTTGCATGTATGTTTATTGTATTTCTATGCTTAATCTTTCATTGGGACTAATTATAGAAACCAACAATGGTATCATTGAGCCATGTTTAAGCATGAAATACATTAGGGTTAATTTGGGGAAAATTGATTGAAGCATGTTCTTGTGGAATTGGATGCTAAAGTATGCTTATATGTATGTTATTTGATATATTACATGATCAATTTTAACAAAAATGCATTGGATGATTTTTCCCCAAAATGTTGTCTTGGCCGAATGTGGAGGTGCTTCCATTGGATTGGAATTTTTCATGCATGAGCTTATTTGATGACTTAAGCATGTTTAAATGTATGATATTTGATATAATACATGATTAATTTTGAGAAAAATGCATTGGATGATTTTTCCCCAAAATTGATGTCTTGGCCGAATGTGAGGCACTTCCATTAAGTTGAATTTTTGCATGCACAAGTTCATTGGATGATTTGAGTGTGCTTAAATGTTTGTAATATGAAGTAATACATGATCAATTTTGAGAAAATTGTATTGGATATTTTTTTTTCCCCAAAATTGATGCATTGGCCGAATGTGTAGGTCATTTGAAGATTTGGAATTTTTCATGCACAAGTTTATTGGATAACTTAAGCATGATTAAATGTATGATATTTGATGTAATGCATGTTCAATTTTGAGAAAAATACATTGGATGATTTTTTCCTAAAGTTGATGATTGACCGAAAATGGAGGTCTTTTCACTTAATTGAATTTTTGCTTTCAAGTTCATTAGATGACTTAAAATCAATATGGATAATAGATTAGTGATTCAATTGGATTGAAAAACATCGAACCGCAAAAATCTCTCTTGGCCGAATACAACATGACATGTTAAAGGACTTGATTTTTGTTCAAATAAATGTTAGACAAGTGTTTTGAACAATTGATGAATAATAAATTAAATTGGTATTTTTGAAATATTTGATTTAATGAATTAATCATGCAATTACACTTTAATCAATTGAATTTTAAAATTTGGAATATTAAAATTTAATTAATGGGCTTTTATGTTTAATTGGGCCTTATGGGCTTGAAATTGATTTTGTGGCACTTAAGGGTGATTCCTTATTTGGGCTTGGTAATTGGTTTGACCCACATTGACCAAAGCCCAAGCCTTTATAAATCAATTGAAAGCCCATCGGACTTTAATTAAACAAACATTGGATGTTAGTTGGGCTTGGAGACCCAATTTGATAAGATTTAGAATCTAATCTTTAAAGCACATTAAAAGTGTAATCATTTAATTTGGAATTAAATAAATTGAATTAATATTGAATGCGACTTAATTGGATTTAACGGGTAGTTCGATATAATTCATGAATTCGTACCTTATGTACTTATTCTCAAACGAGTTGGACTCGCGCAAAATCAAACCGTTGATTGAACATTGGATGATCACTTAAACAAAGACTAATTAATTGGATTTGATTGGTTGTATAGCATGTCTTGAATGAATATACATGTATGTGATGAATGAATAGTGTATATCGGATGGATATTAGAAGGGAAAGGGTAATTTTAGAAATTATTGTAAATTTAGAATTTATAATTGGACCTGCGTGTCCAGCCTTATCTCTTTTATCTCTTTGTATTCTCTTCTCACCTAATTCCCCTCAATGTATATGAGGTTTCTCTTATTGTATTATGTAATTGGGTAGAAGTAGAATAACACTAGTGGGAGTGGAAAGAGAGTGATTTGTTCTAGGAACAAATTGTTTTACATATCCATCTGTATATCACTATTAATTTATTTTATGCACTTTATGATGTTTTAGAAGCATGTTTAAGGGTGTATGATGATGAGACCTAACAAAGATAATAAATTGGTTGCCAATTACGCAAAAAATCCCTCAATCTATTAAGCGATTATCCTTCCATTGATGATTCTTGTTCAAGATCCAATTGGCATTGGTTTGTTGGCCAAAGTCAAGACCTTGTCAATTAGGATGTACTTGAATCATGAGAGTTTTGTTCCACATCGGTGTCTTGTCCAAGTTGTGATTTGTTGGCCAAAGTCAAGATCACTTCTTGTCCAACGACATTGATTAAGAAACTATCCTTGTCAATGGGTCCCGCTTAACTGGAATCATTAGGTTTGTTGTGCCAAAGCCAAGGCCTAGATGATTCGGAGGATATGGTTAGAAAATGTATAAGATACATTGGCATATGTAATATGTTTAGGACTTGGATGTCCACCTAACCGGATCTAGGAATTGGATTGGATCCAATTGATCTGTGAGATCTACCTAGTTAAATAGCATACAGCTTGTTGGCCAAAGTCAAGGTTGTGTGTTATTTAACGGGATCCTAGCCCACTAGGAATAGGATTTCCCGAGTTCTCAACAGAGGGTTAGAGACTTGATAAAAATAGTGGGAGGCTAGTATTGAATTTGTAATTTCATTCAGATACTTAGCCTTACGCGTCTTTCAAAAATTATTTTGTTTAATTAATTAAAATTAGTTGGACTAATTCATTGTTATTTTTTGTAACAGTTTGACTGTACCCATTTTATCGTTAACTAGATAGTTGGACTATCGTAGTTAAGATGGCAAGCAAGGTAAGTGTCTGAGACATCATCATGGGTGACAATGT
>SKCR01017357.1:0-35237 GCA_019454045.1 Zanthoxylum bungeanum | reverse complement strand
TCTAAGCTTGGCAACTTAGTGGCGTCTCCATTGCAACTTTGCGGGACTAGCTCAGAGCTATGTGACCAGTTGCAGCAACCAAGTCAAGTGCGCACCAGAGACACATATGGGCATAACCAGAGAGGTCCCCAAGCTATTTCATTTGACCCAGATCAGCTCAGACTGAAGCATAGCATAGCAGCTTCAGCACCAGCACCCTTTTGACCCGATTTCACCCATTTTGGGACTATGTTGAATTCGGCCAAATGGGGGCATTTTTGTCATTTGTGCTCGACATTTTGACTTTATTTATGATGTAATTAGCATGGTTGACTATGCCATTAGGCTTAATTATGCTTAGATCTCTACTTAGCCGGAAGCACGTCAATTTACTATAGCTTGTAAGCACCTAAATAAACTTAAAACAAAGATTAGAAGCTAATCTCACTTAAGCTAATTGAGGTGCTTACAAGCTATAGTAAATTGACGTGCTTCCGGCTAAGTAGAGATCTAAGCATAATTAAGCCTAATGGCATAGTCAACCATGCTAATTACATCATAAATAAAGTCAAAATGTCGAGCACAAATGACAAAAATGCCCCCATTTGGCCGAATTCAACATAGTCCCAAAATGGGTGAAATCGGGTCAAAAGGGTGCTGGTGCTGAAGCTGCTATGCTATGCTTCAGTCTGAGCTGATCTGGGTCAAATGAAATAGCTTGGGGACCTCTCTGGTTATGCCCATATGTGTCTCTGGTGCGCACTTGACTTGGTTGCTGCAACTGGTCACATAGCTCTGAGCTAGTCCCGCAAAGGCCTCTCTGATCTTCTTTGCTCTTTGGCGTGTGATTGGACCTGTTGGCAACTGCATGGGTTCCTCCAAGTTATTAGATGCATCCTGTAATGTCTCTGGTGTGGTTGGACTCATGTCATTCCCTCCTTGTTGAAAAGGATTCGACCTCGAATCTGAACCTGCATCAAAATGAGTTAAGTCAGAAACATTAAAAGTATCAGATACGTTGTACTTACCTTGCAAATCCAGCTTATATGCATTGTCATTGATCCTTTCCAAGACTTGAAAAGGTCCATCTCCTCTCGATTGTAGCTTGGATCTTTTCCTCTTGCATATAAAGCCACACCCAATTGCCGGGGTCAAACACAATGCGTTGGAAACCTATTATTCTCACTAACTCTGCCTTTCCCTTATCATTCATACTCCCAAACTTAATAAGAATCAAAGATAATAAATCCATAGGAGTTAAAGAATTAGAATCATAATCAATCTCATAAGGCAAGTAAAAACTAGAAGGATGAATGCATCTATTATATGCAAACTCTGGCCCCGCTATTGCGTCTGTGATCTTCTTAGCTCTTTGGCGTGTGATTGGGTCTGTTGGCAATTGCAAAGGCTCTAATGTTCCTTGGATGACTGCATTCATGTCAAATGTTGTCCCTTGGATCATGTCACAATATATACTACTATCATCTATAAAAATAATGTAGTAATTCTTTCCACCACGACTTGGTATTGATTTAAAATCACCCAAATCTGTATGAATTAATTCCAACAATTCATTTGATCTCTTAGTCATAGATTTATATGACTTGCTATCAAACTTTGATTCAACACATGTTGAAACATTTATGCATATTATCTTTTGTACAATTAGGCAGCAAGCCAAGATTAACCATTCTATGCATACATTTAAAGTTCATGTGACCTAGTCTAGCATGCCATAATGTAGAAGATTCAAGCAAGTAAACAAAAGCCTTATTTATTTTATTAATATTAGCATCATCAATTACATTGAGTTTGAAGAGCCCTTCAGAGAGGTAGCTCATTCCTACAAATGTTCCCCCTTAGTGAGAACGAATTTGTCATATTCAAATACAAGTTTAAAACCCTTCTTGCTTAAAACAGAACCAGAAACAAGATTCTTAATAATTTCATGGACAGGTAGTACATCCATAAGGGCAAGTTCTTTCCAAGAAGTGAATTTTAGAACCACTTTCCCTTTTCCAGCAACAGTTGCAGCAGTTGTATTGCCCATAAATAAATTTTCATCGCCATTGTTAGGAGTGTAGGTGAGAAATATATTTATCTTTCCACAAATATGTCTTGTTGCACCAGTATCCATCCACCAATCTTTACTGTTAGTCAATAAATTGACTTTAGAAACAATAACACCAATAAATTCTTCTTCAACAATATTTGCTTGTTTGTTGTCGTTATTACCATTTGGACCAGGATTTACTTTTTTGTGACGACAGTTTAGTGCTAGGTGGTGATCTTCTTGCACCCTTAGTTTGAGAACGAGATCCTCCATTGACATATCAGTCTTTTTATGCTTCAAATGTATCTTGAAATCATTCCAAGATTGAGGCAATTTTTCTATCACAGATCCGACAGCAAACTGCACCAGTAGAACCATGCCTTTGGCCTCAAGTTCATGGAGAATAATATATAATTCTTTGACTTGGTTGACAACAGTCTTTGAATCCACCATTTGGTACTTTAGAAATTTCCCAACAATGAACTTCTTTGAACCAGCATCTTCGATCTTATATTTATTCTCCAATGATTCCTATAGATCCTTGGCAGTTTTATAAGATCTGTACACATCATACAAAGAATCATCAAGGTTGTTCAGAATATAATTCCTACATAAAAACTCATTGTGTTTCCATGCATCAATTGCATTCAGTTTTTCCGCAGGAATGTTATCCCCCTCTGCCATAGGGCATTCTTCCTTGACGACATGTGCAAGGTTCAATGTTGTTAGATAAAACAATATTTTATGTTGCCATCGTTTAAAATCCAGTCATTTGAACTTGTCTAGTTTCTCAACATGAGGCTTCACAACATTCGCAGATTGTTCCATAATTCAGCTATAGATTGTTAAAGAACAATAAGTGAATGCAATATGATTTATTGAAACAGAAACTTATAAACAAAACCAAAAACTTATAAACAAATTACAAACTTATGAATCAAAACATAAACTTACAACGCAAGTAATCAAAATCAAAAGCAATAAACTGACTTGTATAGATTGAGGCTAGTATATAATGCTATATCCAATAGCAGAAATTCACCACTACACTTGTGCGTGTAGTTCGCTGGACGTCTGCAACCAGGATTCAACAATCTGATAATCGAAGATTCTGTATCGAAAATCCGATCCCTGGCGAACTTACTTGGTGTTTTTTTTTCAAGATCAAAATAGTTTATTTGTATGAAAAATTACTCTTGTTCAGAAAAATTCTGTATATCCATCTGTGATAAATGCTCTGTATATATAACAAGGGTTGCAAAATATTTTTCCAATTTCTCACAAGGGTTGTGTTGATCAGACACAACCTTCTGATTCAAATCCAAAATTTCAATTAGGAAAAAATATTTTTAAGTAAGGTATTTAATGAATCACCAAGAGCCCCAAGGCCCAAGGCCCATCTTTGATTTAATTAAATATATATTAATTAAATCTAATACCAAACTAACTGATCGGTGAAATCACACATGTTACGCAAGCACACGTATCGCTCAAGTAGTATAAAATGTATCGATCCCATAAGGACTTAATACCTAAGCTGTCAATTTATGAAGCTAAATGTCTACGAGTATCTAATTGATTAATTATTGGTTGGATGCTGATTTTTATATGAAACAAGTAATAAAACAGTGTAAAAGTAAATTTAAGGAAAAATCAATATTATAAAGCTATCTAGGGTTGTGAATCCTTCCAATATCTTTTAAAGATGAAGTGGTTATATCATATTGTGCAATATAACGGTTTACTAACCCGGATCACGAAAATATGCAAAAGCCTTTGTCGATGGTCAGATGCAAACACCCAAAGTAATCCAATTAATCATATGTCTATTCCTCTGAGCCTCTAACTCTTCAACCAAAAATAATTACTAATACTCTTTTCTCTATTTAAATGTATGTGTGTGGGACCGTAGCCCAAACTTAATAACTAATATACAACTCAACATTAAATTTAATAGCACATTGTTTTACAATGACTATCTCAAAACCAAAGACTAATACATAACTTTACAATGACTCTGACTGGACTCTCACTTTCTCTGACTAGAACTGATGGACGCCATACCCTAGTGACTATATCAGTATCCGTCCTCCTGAGCTCGTCCTCCGAGAATACCGGCAAGATAAGGAAACCGGAAGTGGGGGGGTTAGATCGTTGTACGATCTAAGTGAGTGGATGAAAAACTGAAATACTGATATAAAAATATTTGGTTCTAAAACCAGAGTTCCAGAAATAATTTTTTATGAAAAATCTTTTTCTAAAAACTTTATCTGAAAACCCTTTCATAATCTTATCCTTCTGAAATCTGCTTTCGAAAGTCTGGTTTCAAAAACTTGTGTCTGAAAGATCTATTCTGAAAACTATTTCTGAAACGTCTGTTTTCTGAAAACTGTTTCTAAAATCTGATCTCTGAAAACTGTTTTCTGAAAACTATTATCTGAAAACTCATATGTCTTTGAAAATCTTGACGTATGGGGGCGTTACGTATCACTGTCCCCCCATACGCCCAATTAGAGCCAAGAGTGCAAATCCATGACTTTGGGGTATTACGTATCGCCATCCCCCAAAGTATGCCACTACTGTCCCTGAAACTAGTGGTCTTGGGGTGTTACGTATCGCCGTCCCTCAAGCCACTGAACTAGAACTAGGGTGCAGATCTATGTAACCCACCAAGCTCTGAAACTAGGATCTATGAACATCTGTCCTCCCTAGTCCAGAACTAGGATCTGAGGGCGTTACGTATCGCCGTCCCCTTTGTCCTCTACATGTGCACATGTGTGTCCATCAATTCCATAACTGAATAAAGTTACATACTGAGGTGGGTTTTTCCCATACCTCAAAAAATCATAAAATCAAACTCTGAAAACATTATTTTCTCAAACATAACTTAGTACATAAACTTTCACTAAATAACTGTAATGAAAATCAACTAACGCCCTAAAGTGTAAAAATTAAGTATGATATTAAAAATAATAAAATGAAAATCAATTTAAGGAAATAATGTCCACTCACAGATTTTGAAATTTGGCTGGCACTGAATCCCCTCACCGAAGAAGATTGTGGTTCATGTGGATAATCTATGATCAGAAACTTGATTAGTATATACGTAGTAAAATAGACCTCAGTACTTAACTAAGCTTAATGATATATCAATATGTTTTATCCATGAGGCTTATCATGCTTATATTTTGATGTAAGATACGTATACTAACTGATACTAGACCTGTAAGGCAGCCTTTATCACGCTAGAGTGGAACTGTGACGGTTTAAAACTGATTTTGGGATATTCTGATGTGCGCGTTGCGACGCAAGTTCTTTGCACATTGCAACGCGTACAAACCAGTAGCCATTCTGCAAAAATTTACAAGTCGCGTTGCGACGCATGACCCTCTTGCGTTGCGACGCGAGCCTAAATTCTAGGATTCTAAATTGCTCTCTAAGGCAAATCTTGCCCCAAATACACCACAATCAAATCTTTATCAAAGCTATTACACAAACCATGCTATCAAACTTGAACTTCACATTTTCCATGACAAGTTAACATCCTCCACAACTCTTTAATCTCATCATTATTTTTTTTTAAAATTAAACACTTAAAGCTTCCAAAATTTTGGGCACTTTATTCTACCATCAATTTCTTTACTCATCTATCACTAATACACAATCCTTATCATGCCAATATCTAAATTTAATCATCAAATTTTCAAAATCCAACATATCAAGTTTTGGGTCAAATGAATCTTACCTTCTTTCTTGTTGTTTCCTTCATCCTCCAAGTCTCCCAAGGTTGCTAAGCTTTTTCTCTATTTCTTCTTCTCTTCTTCTTCTTCTTTTTCCTCTCTTCTCTTCTTCTTTTTTTCTTCTTTTCTTCCTCACATTTATTTCCTTTCACACATTTCTTCTCTTCTTCTTGTATTAATGAATAGTATCTCCTTTTATATTTGGCCATTTAAAAAAATAAAAAGAGTGTAGAATTTGAAGAAACTTATCGAATTTACTAGAATGCCCTCGGGTACTATTCATCTGAATTTTTGATCTGTATTGTTAGCCTATTTCTGTTTAGAATTTGGAAAAATATTCAACGCGAAAGTTGTATGTCTCAATCTTAGCATTTTGGCGATATAAAATTCATAAAAATCAGAGTTTGTATGAGAAAGTTATGGCCCAAAAATTATGGGCTGTCCGGAGTGGTACAATATACAGTTTCGTATCAGAATTTAGGGAAATTAATCGATTATCCTCAAAGTCGTTCCATGAGTGTATTTGTGTCCCAACATAATTTATATTATGTTATCTTCATCCTGTAATACCACAGTACTACAACGTAACAGTAGTAAAGACTACCAGTCGTTACAAATTCTCTCCCCTTAAATAGGATTCGTCCTCGAATCCTCTTCAAACTTGGGATCTTATCATAAATTCCAGGATTTGTGGGTTCCTTATAAACCACCAACTTAATCTGACTATATACCCATTGTCGGAGTTTCATCCACTGTACTATACCACTTCCCGATGATTTTCCGTGCGCTATCATTCTGAACCTAAAATGCTATGACTTGGAAATCATAACTAGAACTGTACACGAATTGTCAGTGTGAATGCTTATCATGCATCATACCTCTGGTCATACTTGGGTAAACTGCTTCAGAGTTCTTGACTTCAGTGAATATCCTTTAAGTTCTTTACTAAGAAGTACTGCCTCGTTCTCGTTTCATAAGATCTTCGATGAGTATTCTTAACTACCTCATTTCTGGACCTCTAGTTGTGCTCAACATTTATTTAGTTGTGCTCAACATTTATTTATTCTTAATAGCTGGTACCTTTGACTCTCACTAAAAATACTGATGTCTCCATACTTGTACTCAATACTCCTTTTGCTCCACTTGTCCAACTTGATTTTAATATTCTTTCTCATCACTTAGCTACTTAACTTTCTATATTCTCCTTGCCAAACATCAACTGCTTATGAGCTTCTCTCTTCAAGTTCCAATATTTCTGCTTATTTATGGGGCTTAGGGCTTCTTAGCTTACTGATGTTGTTTATCGATGATGCTGGTACTCAAAATGTTTCTTCTGGGTAGTTTCCCTGTGGTCCTCCTGATTTGGCTAAGGTTTTAGGCTTAATTACATGCAACCTGGTGTCTAAACCGCATTCCTTATTTTTAACATCGATGCTAGCGATTTGGTGCTGGCTAAAGTTCATACTCTTTTGTTCTTTGCTTTCATTGTTAATATAAATCTGATTGCTATTTCTTCACACCAACTCATTTTCCATATCTAGTTGTATGATATGATACCCCCTTTTTATGTTTTTTTTTTTGGATAAGGTAAGTATTATAACCAAAAGAAAACTATACAAGAGCAAAGGGGCATCCCCAGGATCTAGAGAGGACAAGCCCTCCTAGAAGAAAGCCAAACGGCTACAATAGATCAACTAAAGATGTCATCGGGCAAGTGCCACGAGAGGTGAAGCCATTTATTGTCATAAGATGGAGTCACCTTACGTAAAGAACTAACACGATTCCGAACATCAAAAACAATATCATATAGAAGAACATAAACTGGCCTAAGAGGCATATCATGAGTGCGAGCATTCCTCTCCCTCCATATATGGTAAACTGACGCTGCAAAGGACAGACGAACCAGAAGATGATATAAAGAGGCACCAGAGAACTGACAAAGCCACTCAACAGTTTGGCGCCAATCTCGACAGCTCCAGTCTATCTAAACCACACATGGCTAACACAGACGACCAAACCCTCAATGAAAAGAGGCACTGAAATAAAAGATGATCGATGTCCTCACTCTTGAGGCTTTTTTGTTTATGGTGAACCGGTGGCACATATTCTTTATCTATGAGTCTTGGACTCTCGTGTATACATGTCTGGTGTCTTTTCCTACACTAGGGTACTATTGCTAAAGCTGTCTGGTTTGCCTTCTCCAACTTTACTCCTGATCATATTCAACAATCGATCTCTCCACCTTTTCTGCGAAATTCTTCTAGAGTCATGCTCTCTAATAACTTTCTCGTACTGCCTCGATACTCATTCCTGTCTAGTCTATGTTGTTTAACCCTCTGAATTCGTTATTTTCTTCCTTTGAGTACTGTTATACTCTCTTTGCTATTCTTCCTTAAGAAACTTGCTCCGCTACAAAGGTTTTTTCCTTGTCTTAGTTCCTTAAACTCCTTACTCCTTTACTTTGTTGAAAACTCTATCTATTTTGATTACTTAGAACATCTCCTACTAAATCTTTAGTTCAGGTGCTACTCTTTATCTAGTCATTCTTCTCAATACCATGAGACTCTTTATAAGTTTTCGTTATATTCCTAAGAATTATTCTCCCTGGTCTCTTTGTACTTCTAATTCTCTACTTCCTTAAAGGTTCCTTAATTCAATGATGGCTTCTAGACTTAGCTCAACTTATTGTAGCTTCGAACCATTCTATCTCATGCTTCTTATCTATGTTTCATTGAACTCATCGACTTGGCTGTCTAGCCATCTCGTGATTCGTCTAATCTGTCAATTGCTCTTCTTTACTGATTCTTCTATTTACTAGGCTCTAAGTTGAGGGGTGAGCATATACATTCCATAGTGATCTTATGGTACACTTTCTGTTTAACACTTAAGCTCAGTGACAATCTAGTTAGATATCTATATGCTCATTGGAATCATGGTTTCTAGAAGAAAGGGTCGTTATTCATTCTGCAGGAACCTGGTCGACTATTTCATGTCTTGGTGTCCCACAATTATTATCAATTATATATACTACTATCTCCTCTTTATGTTATCCTTATGCCTGAATGTACTGAATTTCCTTGTTACTTCTCGTGCCCCTCTTACCACTTGAATATCCTATTCCTTTGCTCGATGCCTTGCTACAGAGGCTAGCGGTGGTTCGTCCTCCTAACTATTTCTTAGATCTTCGCTCTCTGTTCTTGTTATAAATCTCGACTTGGGCACTCTGTTCTACTGTCCATGCTAGTACTCTTGTCACTTTCTAAATATCTCCAACCTTTCAGGTCTATTCTTTGGACTTCTACTAGTACTATAAACCTCATGTTGACTTACTTAGATCTTTGGGCTATACTAAATTCTTTCCTTTACTTCCTCAAAACTTCCTTAATCCATTTTCTAGGTGATCTATCTTTCAAGATCTTCCACTTCTTAAGATGAACTCTTGTCGGCTTCTTACGGTTACTTATAACTATGCTATTAGGAGCTAGGGCAACATCTAATGCCTTGATAGGTCTCGGTATCCTTGTTTTGGTACTTTATGTCCTGGTAGGGTCTATTTTTTATGTAAGGTAGGTATGAGGTAGGCTCTGTCAAGACGAATTTCTTGACTGATATAATGAAGGGGTGAGGATCTGGGTAGGCCGAGGACTTATTTATTGAATTCCTTGGTTAGGTCAACTAATCATTTTCTGACATCATTTATCTTATTTTCCTGCAGGTCTGGGTTTGGGGAATCTAGAATTTCTACATCCTTATGGCATCCCACATCCATTAGAAGTTTCCACGACTAACCTTGACTTTCTTGCTTCTTTTGCCTTATAGCTGTCCTTGGTTATCCGGGGAACTCACCATCTATACGAGGTATTCAAGAGCTATTGGATATGCTTGGAAGAACTTTCCGATGAGAGAAGAAATCTTACGTAAAAGAAAGAATTTTTTTTTTTGGAAAATTACAAAAGGAATTACTTAGGTCTACTAGGCATTTTATTCTTACTCAGGCTTGTTCCCTTTTTCTTACTACCATAGGTTTTGGTATTTTCTTATCTATCTGCTTTCGTACCTCTATCTTTATTTGCTTCTGATTGCTTAGATATCTACATTCTATCTTCTACCTCTCTTTCTAACTTTTTCTTTCTCTTTCTACTTTCCTGGGTGGGTACTCTTGGAACTTTACTGTCTCTTTCTGTCTCTTTATCTTTATTTGTCTCTGGCTGTCTAAACATCTATTCATTTTTTTCTCCTTTCTTATAGCTTCTTTCCAAATCCCTTAAGTAACTATTCTTAGTGTTTGTATTTTCCAGTTTCATGGCTTAGCCTGATCTTTACTGATAGTTCGGAGTAATCAAGGAATGATTTGTAACTAGAGTGAGAACAAAGGGTTACTTATTGGGAAGCAACTTAAGTAGCATTGGGAATGCTTACTAACCTGTCTATGAAACTTGAGGACGTACTCGAGGATCGGATACTGGAGAGGTAGTGCCTTACATACTAATACCCCGGGCATACTACGTATACAAGACCCCAACACTCTGCCCACTGCAGTCACTGACTCCATAGACCATGCTCTGATACCATCTTTGTAACATCGCCAATCCATGAGATACTACCGACAGGGAATAGGCCATTGTAGACATTGTATTTTTGCATAAGCCTGATGACGAGCCTCGTATGGAGACACTACCTGAAAAGTTGTGGAAGTCGCGGGAAACGAATGTCGGAGGGAAAAACTCCAAAATTAGCACCTCATTGCATTCAGACTCACTAGCCAGCCTCAGATTCACTCAGTCAGTTTCTGTTTCAAACCTTAGCCTCGGCCCAAAATCCCCGCAACCCATGAAAGCCCATACAATCCACCATCCACACGCCCATGGCCCATACAATCCACCATCCACACGCCCATGGCCCATACAATCCACCATCTTCACGCCCAAACCTTCCCAAATAGCTAAAATCCCATGCAAAACACATGCTAAAATCCCCTCAAATCACTTTCCAATTTAGCAAAGATTTGAAATCTCATGCAAAACACATGCTCAAATTCCCTCATCAAGACTTTCCAATTAAAAATATTTGAGATCTCCATCATCAAAATTATAAGATTATATTCCAAAATAATTTTCCATGATTTGTTTCCATTTTTGGAAGATCCATCCAAATCATTATAAAAATGGACCAAGTTTCATCTTTAGAGGGCTAGGGGGCGTGAACTACAACAAGGAAAACCCTAGGGATTCTCTTTCTTGGCTTTTGGGGCGTGAACTACAACAACAAAACCATAGAGACTCTCTTTCTTGGCTTTTGGGCGTGAACTACAAAGAAAAACCCTAAACCTTGGACGGCTCCCTTCTTCTTCTTCTTACCACCGAAACACACAACAACAAAAAACCTGAAATAACAAGCCAAAAACACTAAAAAACAGCAGCCCAAAAACACCCAAAAATAGTAGCCAAGGATCAACCAAATCACCGAAACCAATCACTCAACCAAA
The DNA here is from genome assembly GCA_019454045.1 of Zanthoxylum bungeanum. Classification (NCBI taxonomy): domain Eukaryota; kingdom Viridiplantae; phylum Streptophyta; class Magnoliopsida; order Sapindales; family Rutaceae; genus Zanthoxylum; species Zanthoxylum bungeanum. The sequence continues at coordinate 23,980 of SKCR01017357.1, read as the reverse complement.
CAACCGAATAAAACAACCAAAAACCAGAAAAAAAAATCGTGAAACGGCACCCTCAAAACCGTAAAACAACCAACCCCAAAACCGCAAAACAACCAGCCCAAAAATGGTGAGGAAACCACCGAAAAAATAGAAGAAAACAACCCAAAAATAACCAAAATAGACACCAAATCACCGTGAAAATAGTAACCAAAACAACCCCAATAACAATAAAAACAGCAGCCAAAAACAACCAAAATCAGCCGTAAAAACAACAAAAAATACAGCAACCAGAAAATAGCAAAAACAGCAACCAGCAAAATAACAGAAACAACAAAACAACAACTAGAAAATAGCAAAATAGCAAGCAGAAACAGCGAACCAGCAACCAGAAACAGCGAACCAAGCTTCGATCCTTCCATCAACGGCTTAATGCACTTCCGAGAAAACAACTCAAAAGGTAAGACCTGAGGGCACCCTTATCAAATTTATTTTCATAAGTTCCGGACGCTGCGTGTCTGGCTGGACGTGAAATACGTCCAGCCGGGTATGCGAAGTCCTACATCAAAGACGACAAAATTTCTAGTCACATTCTTTTATTTCTTCGGCATTTTGTTAGTTTTTTTAATCTATTTAGTGCTATCATTTTTTATTTATCTATTCACTTTCATCGTTATTTTATTATTTCGCGTTTATTTTGTTATTTATCTTTTCATCGTTATTTTATTATTTTGCCTTTTATTTTATTTATTCATGTTGGTGATTATCCGCATATGCATGGTTATATCTTTTTTGTCTGTTTACATTGCATTGATGGTTATGTATGTTATTATCCCTTGCGGTATATCGGATGGAAACCCAGACGTAAATTCCGTAGCCGAATCCGAATGGACGGTAGTGCAGTCTGTACTCTGGATACAACTCCACGTACCACTCGGGAAATACTCATATATGCATGATTAACCCCATTTTATTTACTATTTATTTATTGATGCTTTATTTACTTTTGATAAATATGATTCTTGTTATCGTACCTCATATTTCTTAATTTAATTCACTTTTATTTATATTAATGTTTATGGGCGTGCAAATTTGTGTGTTTATTTGAATTATCTTGCATGAACTGCATAAGACTTGGCTATACCATTGTGTGAACCCGTCCATTATACTGGCATAAGTAAGGGACCATTCCGAACCTAACGGTTTGAGGTCTTCCCTTACGAGGGGTGAGTGCGGCCTTAAATCTTTTCCCAATTCACACTGGGTGGCAACTTCTTTATTCTCCGGTTTAGTCCCCCGCGGGCTACTCCGTACTCTCTTCGGGCTACCTAACATCATAGGCATAACGATAAATCCCGCTTCACTCCTACAGATGGCGACTCCACTGGGGATAGAGAATCGGCCCCGAAACAATGTCATGTACTGTCCGTGGTATTGGCTTTGGTTAACCAAGTCTCATATATTTTGCATACCCTTTTTACCCGATGGCGTCATGTATCGTGAAGTCGCTTTCACTCAAGGCGGCAGATCGTTATGTGATGACCATCACTCGTTGGCACGTACCCTAGGGTATAAAAAAAGGCGCGCTCACTTGGTCGCTCGAACCCTTGAGTAGGGAGACCTAGTTGTGAGCAACACTTCACCGGCGGGAGCCTTTATCCATACCCTTATAAGCCCACATATGAACCATAGTTATATGTCCTATAGAAGCTACCCATATGCTTGTGTTTGGGACCATTATCATTTGGATTCATTTGGACCTCTCGTCATAGGATACAAACTTGTTGGGCTACTTAAACTAGGACAAGTTTGCATCTTATGGCGATCGGGCCAAAAGTTTTCAAAATAACGATGGGCCACCTTGGTTTGGGTCCCCTATCATTTGAAGTTGTTTAGCCACCTTATCGCAAAAGTGTAAACCTGTTAGGCCTTTTTAACTGGGACAAGTTTGTACCTCGCGATAATCTGATTGAACGCTTTGAAATGATAACGGGCCAACTTGTATGAAAACCTTGATGGGCTTAAGAGGTCCAAACATGATCCGAATATGCCAAATGCATGAGTCCGATATTTGCACTGGCTTTCATCCAGGAAGGGTACGCCTTGTTATGGCATATTTGTATACTTTTGGGTATCTCCAAGTCCATCCTCACCGCAACCACGATTACTGAGGGCCCAATTCGTCATTTCTAGACAATGGCATGATCCCCATAATAGGCTTAGTTAATTTTGTAAATGGGCGGTCTTTGTCTTTTACCGATGGAAAGGGACTAAGGTAGCCAAGGTTCATCCCTGTAGCATAGGAGAGAACGATTTTGTGCACCCCACATTGGTCCATAAAATGAGCCATACCTAGAGCAGAAATGGACTTACCACGAGTGTGGGAGGAATAAGGTCGGAAGGATATATATTGTTTTGATAACCACATGCATTTCATGCATCTTATGCATCTCATGCATACATGCATCATGCTAACCCCTTGTTTTAAAAGCCATCATAGATATCCATTGGGTTAGAGAAGAAGTAAGACTTGTTAAGAAAAGGTTAGCAAGCATGGATGCGTCAGACAGTGAAGGTGTCCAACATCACCAAAATTACCGAGCAACTATAAGCTTTGACCAACGCTGGGGCCAATCTGACAGTACCTCTCACAGTGAGAACATAAAATTTTACAGCCAGAGTAGAAAGACCATTGGGGAGCCTTCAGCCGAAAAAAAAAATTGTTTTTTAGTCCTTAATAGTTAAGCATACGTCCCGTAGTTTCATGAAAAATGCTCTCAACTTTTTCTCTCAAATTTCCTTCTTTCTCTTCTTTCTTCTTGGTCACTTCTAATCTTTGGTGATTAAAATTTAATTATTAGTGTTTTTTTCCTTTCTTTTCTTTTCTTATTCTTCTTAAATTCTTTCTCTTTGTATTGAGTTATTTTGATGGCGTCTTCTAGCCATGGGGATAAGGCCAAGGTTTCGGCCATGGTGGGAGTTGTCCCAATTTCGGTTTTGACCAATGGTGGAGTAGTACGAGATCACATTAACAAAAATGTTGGTGGTGATGTTTTACATTCGGTTATAGTGCTAAGTGATGGTGTTTATTCAAATCTGAACAAGATGTATAATGATGTTTTAAAGGAGGACGAATCTAAAAACAACAATTTTGGTGAGGCCAATGATGGCTCGACCATTACTCTACATGACGAGATGAAGGATTCTTTAGAAATGGTGGTGGCTGATGTTGTTCATGATGTGTCTCCTTATCTATAGTTGATGTTTTGACCTCCTCTGGTCTTCTTGCTAAAGGTACGTTTTCAAAAGCTTCATTGGGTGTTATTGGAGATAAATCTTGTGTTACTATATTGAAGCGTAATCCTAGTGACCTTGTTCCATCTCTTTCTTCTTCTTTGAATGGCAATGGTGATGTGCTAGAAGCTAGAATTGGCATTAGGGACAATAGAGGTAATTCCTCTGGATAGTCAAATTTGGAGGAGGGAAAGTTTTTTGAATTTTCAAAGAGTATTAATGACATTCCTTTACTACCAAATCTGAAACCGAAAGTTGCTTCTCATTTACCTAAATTGAATTCGGTTGAGTTGGGCAATTTACGTGAATCAGCTAGTAATATGGAAGGTGTTTATTTTGATAATTCAATTGGTGTTAATGACTTGCCTTGTACGAATTTGGTAGTAAATGAGGAGAATAATCACGTGGCATTTATTGTTCCTTCTGATTTGGTAAATAAATATACTATTGATTATTCAAATTGTGCTAATGACCTGCCATGTGCGAATTTGGTAGTTAATGGAGAGAATAATCACATGCCATTTATTGCTTCTTCTGATTTGGAAAATGGAGTTACTCTAGCTAATAAATCTGGTTTCAAATCTGATCGTATTAAAGGGAGTATTAATGGGCGAATTGATAATGGTAATAAAGATTTGTTTACTTATGTTACGAATGTAAATATGGAAAGCTTTAATTGTGATTTCCCTCATTTGAAAAGACATGATAAGCTTGGCATTAATGTGATGGGGCCGAATTTAAATGGGAGGGCTGATGTTAATTTTATTTCCAAAGATAAGTATGGTGAGGTGGCATCTCAAGTGGCTGCTGATGTGGCACATTTTAACCATGGTGTTGTGGATAAGTCTAAAAATGGAAAAAATGTGAATGGAACCTCTAATTATGCGCATATTCTTGGTGGTTCAAATGGTGAGGCGAACCGGTTTTCTTCATCTAACTCTGTTGCACTTGAGTTTATTAAACCAAATGTTATTGATGGACGTTGTGGGAACAGGACCTGAGCGACGCATGCTGTCCCGGGCTCGCGGCCCGGTTGGGAGTACGGAGTAGCCACGGGGGACTAAACCGGAGAGTAATGGAGTCGCCACCCGGTGTGAACCGGGAAAATGAGATTTAAGGCCGCACTCACCCCTCGCAAGGGAAGACCTCAAACCGTTGGGTTCGGAATGGTCCCTTACTTATGTCACTTGTAATAAAAGGATTTATGTAATAATTTAACCAGGCTTAAATAACATTTATTTCTAAGAATATCATGCTTATATATTCATATGCATACATCAACAAATTCATCATAACATGCAACATCACATGACAATCTCATGAACATATTTCAATCCTATGATATGGAAAACTAAGAACAACATAATCATGCTTGAATACAATCCCAAAAACACATAGAATGGATAAATGCAGGAATACAAATAATACGGTTGGCTATATAACACAAGAAAGATCAACCAAGAGGTAATTATGCATGAATATGATAAGACAGACTCAGTTCAGTGTGTGCGCGTTCGTGTAGCGTTCGTAAACGCGTTCGAACGGTAAACAGAAAGTTCGCGTTCATATGGCGTTTGATAACGCATTCGAACGGAAATGAAACAGAATGCTCGCGTTCGTATGGCGTTTGATAACGCGTTCGAACGGAAATGAAACAGAATGCTCACGTTCGAGTAGCGTTCGTAAACGCATTCGAACGGAAATGAAACAGAATGCTCGCGTTCATATGGCGTTTGATAACGCGTTCGAACGGAAATGAAACAGAATGCTCATGTTCGTATGGCGTTCGTAAACGCGTTCGAACGGAAATGAGACCTGATGCATGATAAGGCAAAAATGCATGCACGTTCGAGTTGCGTTCGTAAACGCGTTCGAACGGGAACAGACCTGATGCATGAAATGGGACGCAATACATAAACGACAAAATAAAGGGGCGCGGCGAAGTACTGCCGTAAAGGTGGCCTTTTGGGGCTCTTGATCTCTCAAAGAGAGGGCCTTTAGACCAACATACTAAGCCCATGCGCTCGACTAAATCATGCATACAAAGAATTGAAAGCAATAATATTAAACATAGTGTGCCCGATTGAACGTATCTCGTATCCAACCGAACACACCTCAACCGGCGCGGCAAAGCATCGTGGTAAAGGGGCTTTGGCCCCTCCCCGTAGGGGATCTCACATCACACTTACTAAGCCCATGCACTCGATTGAATCATGCATACGAAAATAGAGACAATCATATCAAACTAAGTATGTCCGATTGAACGTATTTCGCATTCAACCGAACACACATCAATCGGTGCGGCAAAGCATCGTGGTGAAGGATTTTAACCCCTCCAATTAGGGGACCTTTCATCGCACTTACTAAGCCCATGCACTCGATCGTATCATACAGGAATAAGCAACATACATAATTTAAATGACGAGGAATAAATAAATGAAAGCAACACAAAACAAGAGAAGGTGCCGTTTACTCAAGTGGTACGTGGAGTTGTATCCCAAGTACAGACCGCACTACCGTCCATTCGGATTCGGCTACGGAATTTACGTCTGGGTTTCCATCCTATATACCACAAGAGACGACACTCTTCCATTTCATTCAAGCCACAACATGCATCCATAAACGACTCTCATGCGAATAGAATTCAATAATAATAATAAAAAAAACGAATATAAACTAATGAAAAGGTACCCTCAGGTCTAACCTTTTAAATCACCTCTCGGATGTACGGTACACGATCGTCGGAAGGGTGGATGCTCCGCAACTCTCCCGGTTCACTGGTTCACTGGTTCACTGCTCTCGTTCGTTGTCTTACTATTTTGAGTCGTCGTTCTCCGTCTTTTGCTATTGTTTCCTTGTGGTTTCGCTGCCGTTTCCTCTTTATCTTTTGCTTATTGTTTTTGGGTGTCTTCTTCCTGTAATTTTTATGTGTGTTGTGTGTGAGTTAGGGACTAGCTAGTAGCTAAGGTTGAGAAGGTTGGTGAATGGTTCTTTTTATAGGCAAAGGGTTAGGTTTGACAAGGAAAGGGATTTGATTTGGTGTTGGATAAGGGAAGCAAGAGATTGAGGGGGGACAAATCTTGGCTAGATAGGGAAGGTTGAATATTTGATTGGCTTGGATTAGGAATACAATATTTTAAGTTTGGGAATAATCTTATTAGATTGGGAATATAATTGGTTGATTGATTTTAATTAGGCATGATTATATTTTGATTTAGTATGTGATTTGTTTATTTTAGGCATGATTTTAGTTTAAGTTGGTAATTGTTTATTTTATGTTTGGTATATGTTTTATTTAATTATTTAATTAATTTAATTATTATCTTATTTAGTTAATGTTTTAATTAATATTTATTTATTTAAATTGGGATGTGTTTTATGGGCTTTGGGGGGGGCTAAATGGGCTGGATGTGAGGCTAGCAGCAAAACCAGAATTACCGACACCGTTCGAACGCTTCCTCGAATGTGGCACGAACGCCCGCAATCCGTTTGACGTTCGAACGTAAACACGAACGCAGCACTAACGAAAACAGTTAACCTTGTTTATTCTGAATTTCCCCTTCCGATGTCTGTTTCCCGTGACCTCCGTGACTTAAAAGGTAGTGTCTCCAAAATGAGACTCATCATAGGGACTTATGTGTAAAAATGCAGTGCCTACAGTCGCCCCCACTTTGATGGGACTTGTGTAATGTGCAACAGTGACAATCCTATCAAAGTTATGCAATGCATTTTCACTTACCTGGCTCGCCAGCTGCCACTTGACTTACCCTGTGTTGAGTTGAGTTGATTTGGATGGTGAGGTGCTGCGACCCCTGGTTCATTCCCGAACCGTGCTTCCATTCTTGGAGTGCCATTCTCGGCCTGTTCCTTCCTGAACTGTATTCAGATGAGGCTTTATTCCTCTCGAGCTTTATTCCCGAACTGTTGAGATGAGGCTTTATTCCTCCGAGCTTTATTCCCGAACTGCTGACTGTGTAGAGATAAGGCTTTATTCCCCTGTACTTTGTTCCCGAACTGTTGCGATGAGGCTTTATTCCTCCCGAGCTTTATTCTTGAACTATTGAGATGAAACTTTATTCCTCCCGAGCTTTATTCCCGAACTGTTGAGATGAGGCTTTATTCCTCCGAGCTTTATTCCCGAACTGTTGAGATGAGGCTCTATTCCTCCCGAGCTTTATTCCCGAACTGTTACTGATATGAGGCTTTCTTCCCCTTGAGCTTTGTTCTCAAACTATACTGATATGAGGCTTTCTTCCCCTGAGCTTTGTTCTCAAACTATACTGACGTGAGGCTTTCTTCCCCTTGAGCTTTATTCTCTGATCTGAGCTGACTGTGGCTTTGTTCTTGAACTGTATTGAATGCAGGCTTTCTTCCTGAACTGAACTGAATGTAGGCTTTCTTCCTGAACTGTATTGAGTGTGGGCTTTATTCCCGAACTGTACTGACATGAGGCTTTCTTCCCCTTGAGCTTTGTTCTTGAACTGTATTGAATGCATGCTTTTTTCCTGAACTGAACTGAATGTAGGCTTTCTTCCTGAACTGTATTGAGTGTGGACTTTATTCCCGAACTGTACTGATATGAGGCTTTCTTCCCCTTGAGCTTTGTTCTCAAACTATACTGATATGAGGCTTTCTTCCTCTTGAGCTTTGTTCTCAAACTATACTGATATGAGGGCTTTTATTCCCCTGGCTTTGTTCCCGAACTGTGTTGTGATAGGGCTTTATTCCCCTGGGCTTTGTTCCCGAACTGTATTGAGATGAGGCTTTATTCCTCTGGGCTTTGTTCCCGAATTGTGTGGAGATGAGGCTTTATTCCTCTGATTGTTTGGACTGTGGGCTTTATTCCCGAACTATATCTCCATTCTCGGAGTGCCATTCTCGGCGAGTGATGAGATGATGGTCCATTTCGAACCATGTTCCATTTTCGGAGTGCCATTTTCGGCGAGTGATGAGATGATGGTCCATTTCGAACCATGCTCCATTTTCGGAGTGCCATTTTCGGCGAGATGTGATAATGGTCCATTTTCGAACCGTGTTGATGAGAGATAGTCCATTTCCGAACCATGCCTGATATGAGAGTGGTCCATTTCTGAACCATTGCTGATATGAGAGTGGTCTATTTTCGAACCGTTGCTGATGAGAGATGGTCCATTTCCGAACCGTTGTTGATGAGAGATAGTCCATTTCCGAACCGTTACTGATAAGAGATAGTCTATTTCTGAACCATTACTGATATGAGAGTGGGCCCCGCCCTCAGAGTACTATACCCGGTAGAACTAATACTGAACCAATGTGGGCCTCGCCCCCAGAATGCAATACCCGACAGAACTGATATTGAACTGATGAGGGCCTTGCCCTCCAGAATTCCATACCCGGCATAAACTGATGCTGATGTGGGCCTTGCCCCCAGAATGCCATACCCGGCAGAAACTGATGCTGATGTGGGTCTTGCCCCCAGACTGATACTTATACGGGACTCGCCCCTAGACTGATACAGTGCTGTCGCTGTTTCTGATTGGCTTGTCTTTGCCGATTTCTCTATTTCTGCTTTAAAACCTGTGAATACAAAACAAAACAAACACAAAAGAATGCAAAGTATGTTACGTGTATGCATGCATGCATAAGTTTCTTATCCCGTTAGGTTAGGTCTTCTGCCAATTCTCTTGGTGACTGCTCGGTTTTCCCTCCCTCAGGCAGAGTACTACTTCATTCTTTCCATATTGATCGGCTCGGTGAACTCATTCCTTTCTAACAGTCTCACTGCCCCCCTTTCCCAATTTCTGAATGGCTATCTCATCTTTCTGTTTTCTTATTCTGAGGATTCCCCGTGTTCATAGTACAAAGGTTGAATGCTTTTCTCAAATGTACTCATATTGCAGAGAGATTCAGCGAAGTGAACGTCTTATTATCATTAAGAAAAGGTTTGAACAAAGAGACAAAATCAATGTCTTTAAAAATGCAGGATCATAATGAATAAGATCCGGGAAACAAACACCTCCATAATTTGCATCTTCGTCTTCACCCGTCTTTTTGCTTTCTTCGAACATCAGATTCTCCAACTGCAGTAGTTCTTTTTTCCCATTACTTCTCCTTTTTGTCACACCTCCTCCCCGTCACTGTCCGAGAAGTTTTCCCAGAAATCCCCCATCCGCTTTATTTTATTTTTGCCACTGTTGTCCTGTATCCCCATGCGAGAAGTTTGATGGTTGTGGGTTTGGAAGGCAAGGTTGTCTGGTAGCCAGTGTTGATCATATGTGTGGGTGGAGGTTTTCTATGTGTGTCGGTTGTTCTTTTTCAGGGTCAGGTATTTTGTGTGAGTCTATGAGGTCCTGGATTTCGTGCCTAAGGCGGGTGCATTGTTAGTTTCATGACCCTTTTGCTGATGGAAGTAACAGTAAAGGTTCAGGTTAAGGTAGCATGGCACAGGGTTTGGAAGTGGTTTAGGCTCTAAAGGACATAAGAGTCCTTGCCTTTTCAGTTCTTCAAATACCTCCGACAAAGGTTTACCCAGATCGAGAATTGTCTATTTCTGATGGGGGTAACCCTAGAGGGAGTGGGCTTGGTCCTTGAAGGTTTCCCCATGATTTTTCCATTCTGGTTGCACAACTTTCTATTATTGGCTACACGGGGTACAGTCAAACTGGCCACAACATTGGTCAAAACTTGCAATTGCTCAACAATCTCAGCTACTTTGATCTCCAATTGATCTAGGCGGGATCCCCACATCGGCGGATTCACTCATGCTTGTTGCAGTTCTTTTAGTGAGTCGTATCTCTTCCCTAACCCAACGGGAAACTGTGATGGCTTTTTGGAAAACAAAGGTTAGCATGATGCATGTATGCATGAGGAGCATGAGATGCGTGTAACATATAGAACAGACTAAATCAATTAAAATTTTTAAACAAATCGGCCCATTATCATTTTAGAAGCTTTTGGGCTAACTGTCATAGGAGTGAACTCGTCCCAGTTTAAATGGCCCAACAAGTTCACATCTTATGGAAAAGAGCCCAACTAAATCCAAATGATAATGTTCCTAAACACAAACATATAATGAAGATAATGCAAACGTAATAATTTCTACAGTATGGCCCATCAACATTTCAGAAGCTTTGGGCCTAATAGTCATAAGGTACAACTTGCCCCAGTTTAAATGGCCCAACAAGCCCGCATTTCTGACAATAGTCCAACTGCATCCAAATGAGGATGGTCCACAAGCACATACTCAAGGAATAATTGCTACTTTAGCCAACCCGGTCCATGGGTGGGTTAGTAAGAGTATAGACAAAGACTCTCACCGGCGAAGGATGGCCCACAACTAGGTCTCCCCACTCAAGGGTTCGAGCGACCAAGTGAGCGCACCCTTTTTTATACACTAAGGTACGTGCCAATGAGCTATATGGTGTGTGATGGACTGTCAAATGGATTTCCCGTTAGATCCCCCAGAGGAAGGTGGAGCGAGGCTCACTTAAATACCCAAGCCTCTTAGGCTCTTATCGCTTGTGTCAGGAATAAACAACGAGTCATCCAAATTAGTCCATCACAATAGGCTACAAGTAGATGGCTATCTAGGTGCCTTCACAGCTTTTCCTTCTAGAAAGGTAGTGAATGAAGGAAGACACCAAACCATTACCTAGCCTCAAAATGCCTTTGATTAAACCCTCACTTTATCCACTATAGACACGGTCAATTAAAACATAAATCCAAACATCACAAGTCAATATTCGGGGCCGATTCTCTATCCCCAGTGGAGTCGCCAGACTGTGGGAACATGACCTGAGCGACGCATGCGTCCCGGGCTCGCGGCCCGGTTGGGAGTACGGAGTAGCCACGGGGGACTAAACCGGAGAGTAATGGAGTCGCCACCACCCGGTGTGAACCGGAAAATGAGATTTAAGGCCGCACTCACCCCTCGCAAGGGAAGACCTCAAACCGTTGGGTTCGGAATGGTCCCTTACTTATGTCACTTGTAATAAAAGGATTTATGTAATAATTTAACCAGGCTTAAATAACATTTATTTCTAAGAATATCATGCTTATATATTCATATGCATACATCAACAAATTTATCATAACATGCAACATCACATGACAATCTCATGAACATATTTCAATCCTATGATATGGAAAAACTAAGAACAACATAATCATGCTTGAATACAATCCCAAACACATAGAATGGATAAATGCAGGAATACAAATAATACGGTTGGCTATATAACACAAGAAAGATCAACCAAGAGGTAATTATGCATGAATATGATAAGACAGACTCAGTTCAGTGTGTGCGCGTTCGTGTAGCTTTCGTAAACGCGTTCGAACGGTAAACAGAAAGTTCGCGTTCGTATGGCGTTTGATAACGCGTTCGAACGGAAATGAAACAGAATGCTCGCGTTCGTATGGCGTTTGATAACGCGTTCGAACGGAAATGAAACAGAATGCGCACGTTCGAGTAGCGTTCGTAAATGCGTTCGAACGGAAATGAAACAGAATGCTCGCGTTCGTATGGCGTTTGATAAAGCATTCGAACGGAAATGAAACAGAATGCTCACGTTCGTTTGGCGTTCGTAAACGCGTTCGAACGGAAATGAGACCTGATGCATGATAAGGCAAAAATGCATGCACGTTCGAGTTGCGTTCGTAAACGCGTTCGAACGGGAACAGCCCTGATGCATGAAATGGGACGCAATACATAAACGACAAAATAAAGGGGCGCGGCGAAGTACTGCCGTAAAGGTGGCCTTTTGGGGCTCTTGATCTCTCAAAGAGAGGGCCTTTAGACCAACATACTAAGCCCATGCGCTCGACTAAATCATGCATACAAAGAATTGAAAGCAATAATATTAAACAATAGTGTGCCGATTGAACGTATCTCGTATCCAACCGAACACACCTCAACCGGCGCGGCAAAGCATCGTGGTAAAGGGGCTTTGGCCCCTCCCCGTAGGGGATCTCACATCACACTTACTAAGCCCATGCACTCGATTGAATCATGCATACGAAAATAGAGACAATCATATCAAACTAAGTATGTCCGATTGAACGTATTTCGCATTCAACCGAACACACATCAATCGGTGCGGCAAAGCATCGTGGTGAAGGATTTTAACCCCTCCAATTAGGGGACCTTTCATCTCGCACTTACTAAGCCCATGCACTCGATCGTATCATACAGGAATAAGCAACATACATAATTTAAATGACGAGGAATAAATAAATGAAAGCAACACAAAACAAGAGAAGGTGCCGTTTACTCAAGTGGTACGTGGAGTTGTATCCCAAGTACAGACCGCACTACCGTCCATTCGGATTCGGCTACGGAATTTACGTCTGGGTTTCCATCCTATATACCACAAGAGACGACACTCTTCCATTTCATTCAAGCCACAACATGCATCCATAAACGACTCTCATGCGAATAGAATTCAATAATAATAATAAAAAAAACGAATATAAACTAATGAAAGGTACCCTCAGGTCTAACCTTTTAAATCACCTCTCGGATGTACGGTACACGATCGTCGGAAGGGTGGATGCTCCGCAACTCCTCCCGGTTCACTGGTTCACTGCTCTCGTTCGTTGTCTTACTATTTTGAGTCGTCGTTCTCCGTCTTTTGCTATTGTTTCCTTGTGTTGTTCGCTGCCGTTTCCTCTTTATCTTTTGCTTATTGTTTTTGGGTGTCTTCTTCCTGTAATTTTTATGTGTGTTGTGTGTGAGTTAGGGACTAGCTAGTAGCTAAGGTTGAGAAGGTTGGTGAATGGTTCTTTATAGGCAAAGGGTTAGGTTTGACAAGGAAAGGGATTTGATTTGGTGTTGGATAAGGGAAGCAAGAGATTGAGGGGGGACAAATCTTGGCTAGATAGGGAAGTTGAATATTTGATTGGCTTGGATTAGGAATACAATATTTTAAGTTTGGAATAATCTTATTAGATTGGGAATATAATGGTTGATTGATTTTAATTAGGCATGATTATATTTGATTTAGTATGTGATTTGTTTATTTTAGGCATGATTTTAGTTTAAGTTGGTATTGTTTATTTTATGTTTGGTATATGTTTTATTTAATTATTTAATTAATTTAATTATTATCTTATTTAGTTAATGTTTTAATTATATTTATTTATTTAAATTGGGATGTGTTTATGGGCTTGGGGGGGGCTAAGGCTAATGGGCTGGATGTGAGGCTAGCAGAAAACCAGAATTACCGACACCGTTTCGAACGCTTCCTCGAACGTGGCACGAACGCCCGCAATCCGTTTGACGTTCAAACGTAAACACGAACGCAGCACTAACGAAAACAGTGAACCTTGTTTATTCTGAATTTCCCCTTCGATGTCTGTTTCCCGTGACCTCCGTGACTTAAAAGATAGTGTCTCCAAAATGAGACTCATCATAGGGACTTATGTGTAAAAATGCAGTGCCTACAGACGTATTAAAGTTTGCCCTCCTTTGGATGTTGCGGAGGAAGGTAGTTTGTTGTGGAAGAATACTTTGGTTGGCAATTTTGTTGGCAAGAAACTTCCTTTCAAGGTAGTTAATTCTATTGCTCATAAGATATAGGGGAGATATGGATTGCGTGAGGTGTTATCTTCTGACAATGGATTTTTCTTCTTTAAATTTGATAACTTTCAAGACGCATGTGTGGTTATTGAGAGAACTCCATGGCATATGGCCAATCGGCCATTAGTTCTTAAGCATTGGCAACATGGCTTGCCTCTCGCCAAAGAAGATGTTCATAAGGTTCCGGTGTGGGTTCGTCTATACAATGTTTCGTTAGAGTATTGGACTTCCAAGGGGTTGAGCTTTGTGGCTAGTGCTGTTGGGCGCCCACTTCATGCTGATCATATCACTTTATCTCAAATGAGGCTAAGTTATGCTCGAGTTTGTGTTGAAGTTGATGCAAGGGATAGTTTAGTTGAGGATTTTGATTTTGAATGGTCCAATGGTAGGTGGATTAAGATTCGGGCTGAATTTGAATGGATTCCTATCAAGTGTTCTTCTTGTGGGGTATTTGGCCATACATTGGGTACTTGTCCTAGTAGAGTACCTAAGGATGAGAAAACAAGCCTAAGGATGAGGAAAGCAAGCCTTCTAAAGTTTGGGTGCCTAAACCTATAGATTGTTCGGCAAGTATGAGTAAAAATCAGGAGAAGGATAAGGAATGGGTAACAGTTTCAAGGAAGAATAAGGGTAAGGGTGTGGTGAAGGCAGTTGACACTTTGCCTCATGAGGAGTTGGCTTTAGTTCCAGTTGATGTCTTTGAGATAGGTTCCAAAGGTGTGGACATTATTGTTTGTGTTGATAAGGAAGAAGGGGAATGTTCCCCTTTAGTGAGAATGTCGAATAGCAAGAAGCCTGTAGATCATAGTAAGGAGTTGTGTTGTAAGGTGGCTTTGGAAACCAAGGGTACCGATTCTATAAATGGTGAGGAAGCCGTATCTGATCTTGGTAAGGAGGTCGTAAATGAGCAATGTGAGGATGATGTATCACCCATTCGTATCGATAACTCTTTGGCATTGAAAGCTAAAGATTCTTTAGAGAAGAAACGGTAGGGTCAGGGTGGTAAAAATAAGAACTCTGGTGGTAAGAGGGGTCGGAAGAGCCATTCACCTCGTGGTGGAAGGTGGAGATGATATGTTGTGTTGGTTTTCTCTTTATTATTTAAATGATTTTTGGTTGTTGGAACATTCGGGGTCTTAATGACCCTACTAACAGGCTGAAGTTCGGAGGTTTTTCCGTGATGAGAAGCTTTCACTTTGTGGACTGGTTGAGACTAAAGTTAAGGATGGTAATCTTCTACATGTGTCTCGTGCTATTAATCCTTCTTGGAAGTTTGTTTATCAATCAGGTGTTGTTCCTTTTGGAAGAATTTGGGTATGTTGGAACCCCTCGGATGTGGATGTTATTGTTATTCGGTCTTCTCCTCAAGCTATTCACTGTCGTGTTGCTCATGTTTCTTCTGGTTGGAGTTGTATGGTAACAGTGGTTTATGGAGAATGTAGTATGAGAAGCGTCGAGAACTTTGGGCTGACTTGGTTGCTAGTGGTTGTGAGTTTGACACCTCTCAATGGTTAGTAATGGGGGACTTTAATGCGATTTCTAATCATTCTGAGCATCATGGTGGCAGTTTGGATTGGCCTTCTTGGAAGGATGAGTTGGGTTTGTGTTTGGGCCAGGCTGGTTTGGCTGATGTTCAGTTTTCGGGTTGTAGGTATACATGGCATAATAAACAGATTGATTCTCCTATTGGCGGAGACGGAAACTAGATTGGGTGGTGCTAATACCTCTTGGGAGTGCTCTTTTCCTGGTTCAGTAGCTAGGTTTCTACCCTCGGGAATCTCAAATCATTCTCCTATGGTGGTTACTCTCTTGAAGCTCCCTACAATGAAGATTCCTTTTAAGTTTTTGATTTTTGGGCTGAGCATCCAGATTTTGTGTCAGTGGTAGCTAAAGCTGGGATGTGGATATTTGTGGTACTCCAATGTTTCGGTTGTGTAAGAAATTGAAGAGGTGAAGGTGGCGCTACAGAAGTTTAATTTAGATCACTTTTCTAATCTTTCTGGGAGGACCACATGTGTTAGAACAGAGTTGGAGGGGGTGCAGAGTGCGCTACAAGAGTCTCCTTCTGATCCCTTCTGCTGAGTGAAGAGGTGAGATTGTCTTTGCTTTATGGAAATCTGAGTCGAGATGAGGAAAAATTCATGAGACAGAAATCCTGAGTTCAGTGGCTTAATCTTGGTGATCAAAATACGAAGTTTTTTTTCCAAGCTATGAAGAATCATCATCAGAGAAGTAAGATTACTTCTATAACCACAGAGGATAATACTCGTTTGGAGATCCTGCATTGGTCCGAGAGAGATTGTGTCCTTTTATAGTACTCTTTTAGGGCCTCAGCTGAGTTTGCCAGATTTTGATCGAGATCTTCTTCACTCTACCATTACTCAGTTTGTTTCTGATGAGCATAGAGAGGTCCTTAGCCGAGAGGTTTCAGAAGAAGAGATTAAGGCTGCACTGTTTTCCTTAAAAGATCATAAGGCTCCTGGACCAGATGGTTTTAACTCAAGTTTCTTCAAGAAAGCCTGGTGTGTGGTAGGTGATGATGTTATTCATGCTATTCGCTCATTTTGTTTATCTCAGGGAAGCTCTTGAAACAGGTGAATGCCACATCTATTGCTCCTATTCCGAAGATCCCTAATCCTTCTCAGGTTAAGGATTTTCGGCCTATCTCTTGTTACAACACTATCTATAAATGTATCTCTAGGATTATTACAGATCGGATTAAGATTGTTCTTCATTCCGTGGTAAGCTCCAACCAATCTGCTTTTGTGCCGGGTCGACGTATTAGTGACAATATCTTATTATGTCAGGAGTTGGTCAAGAACTATCGTAGGAGTGGTGGGGTGCCGAGGTGTGCTCTTAAGATTGATTTGATGAAGGCTTATGATACAGTTCGATGGGATTTTATGATGTAAGTGCTGAGAACTATTGGGTTTCCTGAGATGATGGTTGGTTGGATAGGAGAATGTATGACTTCTACTATGTTTTCTGTCTCTATTAATGAGGCGTTGAATGGTTTCTTTCCAGGAGGTCGTGGTTTACGTAAGGGGGATCCTATGTCTCAATATCTTTTTATTTTGGCTATGGAAGTTCTCTCGGGCTTACTTCACAAGATGACTCAAAAGCAGGGTTTCGGGTATCATTGGCGGTGTTCTAAGAATCATCTTACCCATCTTTGTTTTGCGGACGATCTCATGATTTTTTGTCGACCAGATAAGGCTTCAGTTTCCATGGTAAAGGATTGTCTTCATCAGTTTAAGGGGTTGTCTGGTTTGGTTCCTAATCCAGCAAAGAGCCAACTTTTTCTAGTGGTATTTACTCAGTATACAAGCACAAGTTGCTCAGCCTTTTGGGTTTTCAGGAAGGTGTGCTCCCTATACGTTACCTGGGAGTTCCGTTGATTTCTTCAAAACTTCGGGCTTCTGATTGTAATGTCCTTGTAGAGCGTATTATTGGCCGAGCTAAGAATTGGAGCTGTAAATCTCTCTCTTTTGCGGGGCGTTTACAGCTAATTAAATCAGTGCTATTTTCTATCCAGGTGTATTGGTCTTCGTTGTTTATATTGCCAAAGACTGTAATTAGGAAGGTGGAGTGGAGTCTATCCTGAGGGGGGTGGGGAGTGAGCTTGTTTCGACAGGGGCGAATGTGGCTTGGGATAGAGTTTGTTTGCCTGTCAAATAGGGTTTGGGGATTAAGAAGCTAGAGGATTGGAATAAGGCGGCTATTACTAAACACTTATGTTTCTTAATTCGGGTAAGGAATCCTCTTGGTCTACGTGGGTACGTTCTTACTTGTTGAGGGGGCGTAGTTTTTGGGAAGTTACTTGTCCTAGTGATTGTTCTTGGAGTTGGCGGAAAATTTTAGGCCTTCATAATTTTGTACGTCGTAAGATGAGGTTTCGGATTGGGAATGGTGAGAAGGCTTTATTATGGTATGACAATTGGCACCCTCTGGTACCAATTGTGGATACCTGAGGGAGAGAGAGTCATTTATGATTCAGGACTAGATAAGATGGCTACGATGGCCGCTATTGTTGATGGTAACTGTTGGCGCTGGCCATCAGTGAGGTCAGCCAATCTTCTCCAATTGGCTTGTTCTATGCCTTTGGATTTTGTTCCTTGTGATACGAAGGAGGATGTGCTGGTGTGGGAGGATGATCATTAAGGAATTTTTCGATCATGAGTGTTTGGGATGCGTTGAGGGTAAGAAGTAATCGAGTGAGTTGATACCGAATTGTTTGGTTTCCAAAGGCCATTCCAAGACATGCTTTCATGCTTTGGCTTACGATTCAAGGAGGCCTTTATACTCAGGATCGGTTAATGGCTTTTGGCATTTCACGTTGTTCTATGTGTGTGCTTTGTGGTCATTCGGGGGAGGATATAGATCATCTCTTCTTCAAGTGTTCATTTGCTTCTCAGAAATGGTCGTCTATTTTGGATAAATGTGGTATAGATTGGTGCTCTCGTGACTGAATGCAGACTATTAAGTGGATGGAGCAGTATAGTAGTGGATCTTTATGTCATTTACTTGTTCGATTATCTTTTGCCGCTGCAGTTTACTTCATATGGAAGGAGAGGAATGGTCGACTACATGACGAGTCTCATAGTCCATATAGAGTTATCTTGACCAATATTATGTTTACTTTATGGACTCGTGCTAGTTTGTTAAGAAAGGTGAAGCTTTCATATGATAATATATGGCTTCAAAAATCTTGGCAACTATCCGACGATATTTTTCAACTGTAGCTAGGAAGGCCTAACTTCCTTAGCTCTCTGGGGTATGCCCCTATGCTTTTTTTATTTCTTTGGTTAATATACTTACTTTATCAAAAAAAAAAACATAAGTCCAATGATGAAATTGTTTGCTTTAGGGTGAAATCTTAGAAATGATAAGTTCTTGATGTACTTTTATCTGACATTTTGAGTAGTTGATGATCTATGTTAGACTCGTAAGCACTTAATTATAGGTTTTTAGCAGTGAAAACTTGAGTAGTTGGCAAAGTGACTAGTCGACGAAATTACAGGTAAATGAATGACTGTTTGATTAGATGTCTATCCTGATTTACTTGTGTTATGATGTGTGGTATGGTTGAAAATAAAAGAAAAGTCTCTAAAGAAAAAATTAAACCACCTATAACCGATAAGCGAGAAGCTACCCATGGGCGGGTATTAGGACCACCATGAGGAGAAATGCTACATTAAAGGGTAGGTGTGTTGAAAAAAAAAAGAAAAAAAAAGAGAGAGACAAAAGAAAAGAAAAAAAAAAAGAAAATCATACCATATTGAGAACAGAAAAAGCAAATGCAGAGCAATTTTTGAAACGAAATCATTGAGTTGGCTTACCTATGAATCAAGCTGTAAATGAACTTTTGCACACACACAATGTGAGTCTGGCTTAGATGATTTATTCAAAGACTTGGATTTTAGTTGCATTGAGTGTTTTGAAGGTTCACTAGTTTCATTACTGGGCATTCTTTGAGGACAATAATATGTGTAACTGTTGGGACTATTTCATAGCCCGTAATATAGTTGTCGATACGGAATGCCACATCACATAGTGATGGACAATGGAGTCCAATTTCAGGGAGAGGGCACATTTAGAAACCTGAGAATCAGAAGACATGATCCCAAAAGGATGAGGCCGCTTTCACAAAGGCATAATCCATCTTGACCTGGTGAAGGTAACGAAAAGCAGAAAAGCTGAGCCAAGCCTAGGGATGACCAGTCTACCACCCCGTGAATAAGGGACATAATAGGATCTTGAGCCATGAGACCAAAGAGAACTGAATAAGCACTGGAGTAGAATTGACAGGAGGAAACTGTAAGCAGGCCAAGGGGCGACCAAAGACTTTTTTAGGCAAACGGGTGAAGAAAACCCTCTAACGCATGGACAGCCTAACCAAGGATAACATCAAGCCAATAGGATAAAAAAACCCATCGGAATAGGGAATGTATCCATGCATACATGCATACATGTCACATACACACAATTTTTATTTTATGTTCGCAGGCTTTGAAGAAAAAGAAAAGCGGCGAAGATGAGCAACTCATCGGGAATGAGGACGAGCAAGCCAGGAATGGCACTTTGGGAATGGAGAACAACCTTGGGAATGAGGACAAAAAACTCCTCGGGAATGAGGATGAGCAAGCCGGGAATGGCACTCCAGGAATGGAGAACACCTCATGAATGAGGACGAGCAAGCCGGGAATGGCACTCCGAGAATGGAGAACAACCTCGGGAATGAGGACGAACAACTCCTCCGAAATGAGGACGAGCAAGCCAGGAATGGCACTCCGGGGATGGAGAACAACCTCGGGAATGAGGATGAATCAGGGGTCGAATTACCTCACCACCACTATCAACTCAGCACAGTTCAGGAATGAATCCTAGGGGGCGAGGCCCACATTATCAACATTTTGGGAAGAAATCCCGGAGGTCGAAGCACTTCATCATCATAGAAAAAAAAATTTCCCCAGTGGATCGAAAAGTCACGCAGGTGGACCAAAACACCATCGCACATTAGGAATGGTTCGAGAATGAACCGCAGAGATCGAAACATCTCACGCTCGGTGGTTCGGGAATAGAACCCAAGGGTCAAAGCACATCGACATCAACTCAACTTCAGTTCAGGAATCAATCCTAGAGATCGAAGCATCTCGTAGGGATGAATCCCAGGGTCGAGGCCCACATTATCAACTTCAGTTTGGGAATAAATCCTAAAGATCAAAGCATCTCGCAGGGATGAATCCATGGTCGAGGCCCACATTATCAACTTCAGTTCGGGAATAAATCCTAGAGATCGAAGCATCTCGCAGGGATGAATCCCAGGGTCGAGACCCACATTATCAACTTCAGTTCGGGAATAAATCATAGAGATCGAAGCATCCCGCGAAGATGAATCCCAGGGTCGAGGCCCACATTATCAACTTCAGTTCGGGAATAAATCCTAGAGATCGAAGCATCCCGCAGGGATGAATCCCAGGGTCGAGGCCCACATTATCAACTTCAGTTCGGGAATAAATCCTAGAGATCGAAACATCTCGCAGGGATGAATCCCAAGGGTCGAAACACCTCGCCATAAACTAGGAACGGTTCGGAAATGAACCATCTCACACTAGGAACGGTTCGGGAATGAACCATCTCACACCAGGAACGGTTCGGGAATGAACCATCTCACACCAGGAATGGTTCGGGAATGAACCATCTCACACAAGGAACGGTTTGGGAATGAACCATCTCACACCAGGAACGGTTCGAGAATGAACCATCTCACACCAGGAACGGTTCGGGAATGAACCGCAGAGATCGAAGCATCTCACACCCAGGATGGTTTGGGAATGAAGCCCAAAGGTCGAAGCACCTCGCCATCAAATCAACTCAGTTTGGGAATAAATCCTAGAGATCAAAGCATCTCGCGGGGATGAACCCTAAGGGTCGAAGCACCTCACCATCAAATCAACTCAGTTCGGGAATAAATCCTAGAGATCGAAACATCTCGCAGGGATGAACCCCAGGGGTCGTAGCACCTCGCCATCGACTCAACCCAGAGATCGAAGCATCTCACAACAGCAGCGAAATAACAGGTAAGTCCGGCAATGGCCGATGAACCAGGTAAGCAAAAATTCATGCATAACATTGATAGGGTTGTCACTGTCACACACTGCACAAGCCCCATCAAAGTGGGGGCGACTGTAGACACTATATTTTTACATTAGCCCGATGACGAGCCTCGTATGAAGGCACTACTTGAAAAGTTATGGAAGTCGCGGGAAACGAATGCCGGAAGGAAAAACTCCAAAATTAGCACCTCATTGGATTCAGACTCACTAGCCAGCCTCAGATTCGCTCAGTCAGTTTCTGTTTCAAACCTTAGCCTCGGCCCAAAACCCCTGCAACCCATGAAAGCCCATACAATCCATGCCCACGCCAGACACCACACAAGACCCATACAATCCACCATCCACACGCCCAAGGCCCATACAATCCACCATCTACACGCCCAAACCTTCCCAAATAGCTAAAATCCCATGCAAAACACATGCTAAAATCCCCTCAAATCACTTTCCAATTTAGAAAAGATTTGAAATCCCATGCAAAACACATGCTCAAATTCCCTCATCAAGACTTTCCAATAAAAAAGATTTGAGATCTCCATCACCAAATTTATAAGATTATATTCCAAAATAATTTTCCATGATTTGTTTCCCTTTTTGGAAGATCCATCCAAATCATTATAAAAAGGGACCAAGTTTCATCTTTAGGGGGCTGGGGGCGCGAACTACAATAAGAAAAACCCTAGGGACTTTCTTTCTTGGATTTTGGGGCGTGAACTACAACAAAAAAACCATAAGGACTCTCTTTCTTGTCTTTTGGACGTGAACTACAAAGAAAAACCCTAAACCTTGGACGGCTCCCTTCTTCTTCTTCTTACCACTGAAACACACAAAAAAAACCTTGAAACAGCAAGTCAAAATCACCAAAAATAGCAGCCCAAAAACACCAAAAAACAGTAGCCAAAATAACCCAAAAACAGCAGCCAGGAATCAACCAAATCACCGCAACCAATCACTCAACCAAACAACCGAATAAAACAACCAAAAACTAGAGAAAAAAACCATGAAACAGCACCCTCAAAATCGTAAAACAACCAGCCCCAAAACCGTAAAACAACCCGCCCAAAAATAGTGAGGAAACCACAAAAAAATAGAAGAAAATATCCCAAAAAACAACCAAAATAGCAGCCAAATCACCGTGAAAATAACAACTAAAACAGCCCCGAAAACAAACAAAATATCAGTAAAAAAACAACCAAAATAGCAACCAAAAATAAACAAAAACTGCCCAAAAAACAACCAAAAATAGTAACTAGAAAACAGCAAAAATAGCAACCAGTGAAACAGCAAAAACAGCAACCAGAAATAGCAAACTAGCAACCAAGAAATAGCAAAATAACAAGTAAAAATAGCGAACCAGTAACCAGAAACAACGAACCAGTGAACCAAGCTTCGATCATTCCGGCAACGGCTTAACGAACTTCCGAGAAAGCAACTCAAAAGGTAAGACCTGAGGGCACCCTTATCAAATTTATTTTCATAAGTTCCGGACGCTGCGTGCCTGGCTGGACGTGAAATACGTCCAGCCGGGTATGCAAAGTCCTACATCAAAGACGACAAAATTTCTAGTCACATTCTTTTATTTCTTCGGCATTTTGTTATTTATTTTTTTTTATCTATTTATTGCTATCATTTTTTATTTATTTATTCACTTTCATCGTCGTTTTATTATTTCGCTTTTATTTTGTTATTTATCTTTTCATCGTTATTTTATTATTTTGCCTTTTATTTTATTTATTCATGTTGGTGATTATCCGCATATGCATGGTTATATCTTTTTGTCCGTTTACATTGCATTATGGTTATGTGTGTTATTATCCCTTGCGGTATATCGGATGGAAACCCAGACGTAAATTCCGTAGTCGAATCCGAATGGACGGTAGTGCGGTCTGTGCTTGGGATATAACTCCACGTACCACTCGGGAAATACTCATATATGCATGATTAACCCCCTCTTTTGTTTACTATTTATTTATTGACGTTTTATTTACTTTTGATTATTATGATTCTTGTTATCGTACCTCGTATTTATTAATTTAATTCGCTTTTATTTATATTAATGTTTATGGGTGTGCAAATTTGTGTGTTTATTTGAATTATCTTGCATGAACTGCATAAGACTTGACTATACCAATGTGTGAACCCGTCCATTATATCGGCATAACTAAGGGACCATTCCGAACCCAACGGTTTGAGGTCTTCCCTTGCGAGGGGTGAGTGCGGCCTTAAATCTTTACCCAATTCACAATAGGTGGCGACTCATTTATTCTACGGTTTAGTCCCCGCGGGCTACTCCGTACTCTCTACGGGCTACAATCCCAACAGTGTCATGGTCGCCAAACATCATAGGCATAGTGGTAAACCCCGCTTCGCTACTATAGCTGTACTATTCCTCTGAGCCTCTGACTTTTCGATCAAAACCAAAGACTAATACATAACTTTATAATGACTCTGACTGGACTCTCACTTTCTCTGACTTGGACTGATGGATGCCATACCCTAGTGACTGCATCAGTATCCATCCTCCCGAGCTCGTTCTCCG
>SKCR01017356.1:0-35388 GCA_019454045.1 Zanthoxylum bungeanum | reverse complement strand
TATCATACATAGCAGGTCTTAGATTATTCACAGGAACAAAACCAAATAGTCAAAATAATCTAGGCAACAATAAACAGCAGGTTTCTAAGTCATTTGAAGCTCCACCTGTAGCACATACTCTCTTGTAACCAATTATAACCATCCACTGAGAATATAATAAGGATTAATTAAATTTATGAGCCCTCAGTATCCACCCTTGGAAGAAACCTAGATCATATAAACAGAATATATCAATAAATCTTAAGCCCAAAACAGAAAGCCATATAAATTATCAAGTTGTTTTGTTTTGTGTTTGTAGTCACTGTCCCTTGAACATCACTTTTTCCTTCCCTACAAGCTTTTAAACATCAATAACAACAAAAGTTTCCATTAGGTGACAATCAATAAGAACCATGAAACACAAACTCATTATCAAAGCACAAGTTAGAAGAGCAAGGAACACAAACTCGTAATTGAAACTCAATATAGGAGAGCAAAACCATACAGCCATCATCGTCGTCGTCGGTGTCCCAGTACGGGGGGGACGTCGACGGGGTTCCATTTTCCAACTGCTCGGAAGATCGCCACTCCACCAATGCTTCCCCTGATTGACAATGCTGCCCAATCGAAATCCCCTCCACAGGCCTTCCTACTCCAGACTCCTCGCTAGCAATACCCGCCATTTCCCACTCCAGAACTCCTTCCCCCACACTTGCACTGTCTAAGTTATTAGACCCACCAAAACGAAAAAAAAGTCAAAATAGCACTTATACCTCACTTCACATAACAAAAAGCATCACATACATTAACAACTGTAAAAAAACAAAAACCCAATGCCACAAAAGTACATTAATTAACAACGTACAAACCCAAAACCCGCAATACGACAAAAGAGACTCAAATTTTGAACCCATACAATAGAATCAAAATAGAAATTATCTGTTTGGCTGTTGAAAAAAAAGTAGAGAGAGGAAAGGAAATTGCATTTAGCATATTAAATTCTTCATCAATTAGGACCTATCCGAATAAAAATCATTGATGAATTATTTAGAATATGACAACTTGACCCGGATGCTGTTATAATTCCAACTTTTCAAATTCTTGAAAGCCAGATTAAATAAAACACACAGAAATGTGAAAAACATTATCATCTTCAACTGGTATCCCCAATATATTTTCTAACAATCAAATTAATTCATCATTTCTAATTCATAAAACCAAAACCCCACCTCTCAAAAATCAATCGTAAATTTTACTACAATATCAAGTAAACAAAAAATCGAACACCCAGCTCAACAAGAATCATTCAGATTAAAAGGATAAATAAACTCGTAATAGAAACAAAAACAAAAACTCAACAAATAAAATTATCCAGATAAACCCAATTTCATTTTTTTTTTTTTTTAAAAAAACCCGATAAACCCAAAACAATCATCGACAAAAAAATCTATATCGTAGCCATAAATCCCAAAACCCCAATTAACATCAAACCCTGAAACAAACAGGAAATGGAAATGGAAATGGAAATGGATAACGTTAGTAAATTAAGAGAATCAAAATTTCGAAACGACATCGTACAGATCGAACCTGAAACCGAAGACCAGAGGCTGTTCTGTTCTCAAATTGGTTTAAGACAGGACAGCTCTTGAGATTTTAGAGAGAAGAGCGAGAGAGAGAAACAAAGAGGGGTCCAAGGAGAGCAGCAAAGCAATAGAGAGATACCAATAAAGAAATTTTGTTGTTTTGATTTTTATTTATTTAATTTTAATTTATATCTTTTGTCCTTTTGTAATTTTTTTTTTTTTTTTTTTTTTTTTTTTTGCAAGAGAAGAGAGTGGTTTTTTTATAGGATGATTGGCATTTTCCTCCTACTACTTTATTAGTATTTATCACTAATCTCCCTAATTTTTTGTAATATTCGATTATATTTTCATCGACTCTTCTCCAATTTTACCCTTAAATACTAACATATTGACATAGTAATTGATGTATTATTATATCGATATTGTAATATATTTATTATTAATAAATTTGTAATAAAATTATAGATTATCATAGTTACGGTATAAAAAATAATAAATTACCATGTTTATATTTTTCTTTTATTTTTTGGGAATTAAAAAATATTAATAAAATTATCAATTGTCAATTATCATGTTATTATTAATATCTAAGGTGAAATTAATTAACAATATTAATTTTTAAGTGAAGGAATAATGGAGTATTATAGAAACACAGTGGCAACTGGTATATATTGATAACAGTGAGAGAGAGTGGCATTCTTCTTTATATATATAAAATATAATTTTTAGTTTTTATTAAGAGTGTGTTTGGTTGGGGGAGGGGAGAGGAGGGAATAGATTATTATAAATTATGTTTGTTTGGTTCAATTTTTTGGAGGGGAAGGGAGCAAAATCCCTCATAAGTCAATTTTAGCTCTCCTCCAAAAGTGGGGGGTTTTGGAGGGGAGAGAAAGTGAGCAATTAAAATTTTTAATACATTGACTAAATTATCCCTATATGTACATTAAAATCTAAAATTGTCCTAATTACAAATCCCTCTTATATTTGTTTCACCATTCAATTCTTCTTATTCTCTTCTCTTATATTTGTTTTAATTTTATTTTTAATAACACGTATTATGTAGAGCTTTTAATTTTAATTTTATTCTTTGTTTAATTTAAAGATAATATAAGCCTATATTGTTTTAATTTTATTTATAAAATGCTATAAGGATAAAATAGTAAATTAGTTTTAAAATCTCTTCCCTCCTTTCTTGAACCAAATATATATCTAATTAAAAATTATCTCCTCCCCTCATTTGAACCAAACACATATTTAATTAAAATTCATTCCCTCCCCTCCCCTCCCCTCCGTTGAACCAAACAGGCCCTAAAGAAAAGTTTTGGATGAAATAAGAAAAATGAAAAATAAGGGAGTTAGGATTAGGAAAAAATAAAGTAAAAAATAAGGGGGGTCGGTGACAAATGTCCGAGAGCAGAACAAGATGGTTGCTGTGGCCTGTGGCCTGTGTGGCTCCCCTGCATGATTATTTAATTTATATTCGTTGGGTTAGGGTGCCCTTAGCTTTTAACTTGTTGATTGGCTGAATAAAATAAAAATAATGGGTGGTGGACTAAATTTTCATCTTTTCTTATATTTAAAAATAATAATTTTTTAAAAAATTGAAATTATTAAATTATAATTTATAAATATATAAAAACAACAACAACAAAAAATATCGTTCGTTTATTTTCCTATAACTCCTTTTTTTATTCTTTTTTTTTAGAGTTTGGGAAGATTTTGTGGGGAGGCAAAATGGGCTTCAAGAGGGTGGACCAAACTGGGTTACCAGGCCGATTTAGCATGTTTTGGGGTGTGATCCATTTGGGATAGAGAAGAGCTTTTGACACATCACAAATATTCTTATTACACTCTTTTAATTTTATTTCCTAAAATACTCACTTTAATTTCTTTCTCTTTTTCCCGATACAATAACCGGGGCGAAGTAGGGATGGCA
This sequence comes from Zanthoxylum bungeanum, assembly GCA_019454045.1. Taxonomy (NCBI): domain Eukaryota; kingdom Viridiplantae; phylum Streptophyta; class Magnoliopsida; order Sapindales; family Rutaceae; genus Zanthoxylum; species Zanthoxylum bungeanum. The sequence goes on along the minus strand of SKCR01017356.1, from coordinate 31,890 downwards.
ATTTCCGGATCCGGGTCCGGGTCCGTACGGACCCGGACCCGGATCCGCATCTTCTTTTTTTGGACCCGGGTCCGGTACTGGACCCGAAAAAGACGTCCGGGTCGGACCCGGGTATACCCGGAATGGACCCGAGATCCGCAATATTTTTGAACATCAAAGATTTTAGGCAGCCTCACGCGGCCCTCACCAGTGGCAGTGACTGTGAGTGACCATAATAATTAATAACCCACAAAATTTCATACATAAGTACATAAGTTTGAACTTTTAACATGAAATAAACAAACTACAAATTGAAATTCAACACAAGTACACAAGTAACAACTTCAAGTCATCGGGATCAATCGCCATTCTTCAAGTCATCAGGATCAATCATTTGTGAAGCATTAATTATTTGTTCGTCAACTTCAATATCTTCAAGCATTTCACGACCTAACAATAATGAATAAAGATTAAAGTAATGTTAGTTGTAATAAAAAATCTTAATGCTTATGAATTTTACAATAAACAAATAGTTTATTACCTCGTATCTCACTCCACAACCAATTTTGAGTACACATTAACGCCTCCACAGTATCTGGATGAAGTCTACTACGATGAGGACTCAAATGCCTACCTCCCGTGCTAAAAGCGGACTCAGAAGCAACAGTAGAAACAGGAATAGCCAAAAAATCCCTAGCAATCTCAGCAAGTACAGGATATTTGCCCTTGTTATTACTCCACCATGACAAAATATCAAAATTGCTAGTCGGAGGTAAAACACCTCATCTAAGTAAGTCTCCAACTCAGATTTAGATTGCTTATAGTTAATTTCTTGGGAGATAAATGAGTCCCACTCCCCAGCTATACTCTCATCCATCAATACAGTAGATTGTGTTGTTGAACCGGAGCGAGAAGAACTACCAATTCCTAAGGCACCTCCTCCAACTTGATCCATGGCCACTGCATGCTTTGCCTCATATTCATGCACCAAATCAGAGAAAATCTTAAATACTCTATCAATATGATTGAAGATTCTTCTCCATAAATCTTAGGGAAAAAGAAGTGAATCATTAACTTCTTAAACCTAGGATCTAACATGTTCCCTACAGCCATCACTCCATGAATAACGTCCCAATACTTCTCATACTTTGACACCATTTTAGTAGCCATTTTCCTAATCCCTTCAATATGTGATTTCTCCCATAAATTCATTGCTAATCTAATTTCACATATCTTAGGAAAAAATAAATTTGAGGTGGGATATCTAGTTCCTGAAAAAATTTCTGTCAACTTAGAAAACCCTTCAAATGCTCACACATAATCTTTGCTAACTCCCAGTCTGACTCACATGGCAAACATTTATAATTTTTATCACGTTCCTTCAACCGAACAAATGCATCTTTATATAAGGAAGCAGTACTTAACATTAAAAAAGTTGAATTCCAACGAGTTTTACAATCTAAAACCAATTTCTTTGTCTCCTTAATTCCTAATTGACGTACTGCAGCAGCTTCAAATTTTTCAACTCTTCCCGGTGTAGCTGTCCAATAAAGCACTGAATCTCTTATCTTTTCAACACCTTTTTCCATTACAGACATTCCATCTTTCACTATTAAATTCAAGATATGAGCACAACAACGCATGTGAAAAATTTTCCCACCCATAATCAAAGAATTTTGTGAAAATTTATCAAGTAACATGTCAATCATAGAATCATTAGCAGAACAATTGTCTACAGTCAAAGTTGACAGCTTCCTATCAATATTCCAATCCATCAAGCACTCGTGCAACACATTACACATCACTTCACCAGTATGTGGAGCAGGCACATATATAAACCTTTTAAAGCAAACAAGTTATGTTATTTAAATAATTAAAATGCATTTATATTTAAGTATATAAAATACAAATAAGAAGATGTTACCTTATGATACGACTTCGTAGCACCCATAAGTTGTCAATATAATGGGCTGTAACAACCATATATCCCTTTTTCTCGATTACTAGCAGTCCACATATCTGTAGTAATTGCTATTCTACTCTCACAAGATTCTAGTGAACTGATTATCCTTGACTTTTCGAGTTCATAAAGCTTCAAAATTTCATTCTTTATAGTGTTCCTACTTATTGTTTCAATTGTTGGTTGAAGCAACTCTAACAATCCACGAAACCCATGATATTCAATAAAGGAAAGTGGAAGTTCGTGCAAGACTATCATTCTAGCAATTGCAATCCTCACCGCAATCATATCACATTTTGGGTGGGCAATATTTTCCAGTGAAGTAGTTCCATCCCGCTTAGTCGTATATTGTAAATGCATTTGGTTGACATCCCTGAAAGTCTTTCTTAAACAACACTCATAATGTTTCTTCAAGTGTGAAGTCCCACTAGAATATTTTCCTGACAACACTTTTCCACAATAGTTGCATATAGCATCAAGCTCTCCACCATCATTTTTTTGCCTTTTAAAATGGTTCCATACATTTGAAGTTAGCCTTCTATTGCTACTTCCAGACTGTTTCGATGAACCCTCTGCGGCCTCGATATCTTCACCATCTCTCTTTCGTCGATTGCCAATTAAATTATCAGGGCCATGACCACGCCCTCGGCCACGTCCACAACTACTTTGACTTTCTACATGTGCTGCCGAATCCTGCTCAATGTCAACAATATTGACATCATCTTCTGTTGGTTGAGTTGGTTCCATTTCATCAACACATTTTTCAGATATATTGCCCAATATCCTCCCGGACCTCCCCTGCTCATATTCATCCATCTGCTAGACTGCTAGTCTGCTACTGCAACTCTGGCTCTCTGCAAGCATAATTAAACATGACCATTATCCTCAAGGACCTCAACCTCAACATCTTAACACAAGTTATAGACTATAGTTTCAATCTCACAGCAGTACATGACAGCACACGATTTGGCACACTCACTTAACACAAGCTGACAAGCACAAAGTAATAAACTACAGAAGAATGAACCTAATAAATAATAATCCATTATGAATTACCTGAACAGGACACATAGCAAATTGATCAAGTGATATAATTTCATTACAACCTATGAATTAACCTAATAATCCATTATGAATCAACAATTTCACGATTTGGCACACTCATGACTCACCAGTCACCTCTCACCTCAACAATTTCACCTTAACAGTACAATTTCAATTTATTTTTTAAATTTAAATAAATAAAATTTTTAAAAATTGATCAAGAAATCAGAAAGCAAGTGGAAGTTAGTCTGTTACTTAAGATGGTGGCTGACCGGCGACCGCTGAGCGCTGACTGCCTTCAAGATTTATGCCGTCGTGAGTCTCGTGACTCGAGTCGTCGTGCGTGCAGCGTGAAGAGTGAAGACTAAAGATGCTGGCTGCGTGAAGACTGAAGAGTGAATCGTGATTTAGTTTAGAGATGGTGGTTGATTGGCTTCGTGGCAGGGGCCAGGGGGTGGCTGCGGCCTGCGTGCGTGCGTGACTGAGGTGAAGAGGTTTAGAGGAAATGGAATTAGGGTTATGAATGAGTGAAATGTGAATGACTTATTAGTTATTACGTTTTTTTTTTTTTTTTTTAATAAAAAACCGGGTCCCGGGTAACCCGGATCCGGAATTTCCCAGACCCGCATCCGGACCCGGAACAGTGCGGGTCTGGGAAATTCGTAACCGGATCCGCAATAAAAAATTGCGGATCCGGGTAGACCCGGACCCGGGTCATCCGGGTCCATGCGGACCCGGGCCGGGTCCGGGTCTGGTTGCCATGCCTAGGGCGAAGCCTACTTGATCCCCTTTTAATATTAAATAAATAATAAAAATATCATCATCAATTTATAAATTAAACCTTTAAAATAATAAAATCATTTAAAGAACATTTTGACTCCACCCTGACACAGTGTTGTCTCTAAGAAAAAATGCAGATCATGAATGTCATATCAATGAGAAATGAAAATAGATTTCTGAGTCCCTGTCATGTTCGAGTATATGGGGTGCATTTCTTATAAGAATTCGGGACAACGGAGTTTTACATATTTTACTTAAGCTCGGATCGGGTGATTTAACGACATGATTTCCAACGTTTGAAAAAAAAAAACAGATTTCAAAAATAAAACCTTCCTTAGCAATTCAATGTTGTTTTAACTGAAAAGAAATTGGATAAAACTAAAAGAGGAGCTTCAACCAGAAGAACAATTATAGCTTCCTTCAAATCTCAATGAGCTTCAACCAGAACAACAATTATAGCTTCCTTCAAATATCAATGTCCTACCTTTGGAGAAATCATTTTTTTTTTAAAATTCAATTTCTGGGTTTTTGAAATGAGGATTTTAGGGTATATGGGATGATTTAGTTGCCTCTCCATAATCAAAACATACCCATATGAGTACATTTAAAGCAATACTTGGAAGTGTTTTTTTTTTTTCACTAATTTAAATTAAGGGTATTGTAGGAAATATAATTAAAATGGAGTGTAATAAGAAATTTAGAGGAGTATCGAAAGCTCTACTCTTTGGGATATGGATTTGTAAAACCCAATTTGGAAAAAGCACGTCCAATAAAAGTGCTTTTCCGAAAAGCACCTAACAAGCCCACCTTTGCTTTTCATCATTCTAACCACGTGATGGGTACACTCTCCTTTGTGCAAAAAGCTACTAGCTAGCTAGTCATACAGATGGCAAAAATTTTCACGGGGACGGGATTTTCGAGGATCTTTCTTTAATTGGGGTGATGGTTGAATATGAAAAATTAAAAAGATTAATGATATGTTTGGATTGATGGAATGAGATAGTTTATAATGAAATGTAATTTAATGGAATGGAATGAAACGGAACAGAATGAAGTATAATATACTATAATTTTATTTAGGAAAAAAGGAGAGGTTGTTAATGTAATGTTCCAAAATATTGTTTGATAAATAAATAGTAATGAAATGGAATGGGGTTTTATAGACAATTGTGTCATTTTAGATTGTAAAAGCAAAAAAGATAAATATTTTAATGTTATTTTTTCAAAAAGTAAATTTGTCTTCATAGGTAATGTTAATTTTTTTAAAGTTACGTTTCATCTCCAACCCCTTGATTTGGGCGGCTCATTTTTAATGGCTTAAGGCCCAATTTTTGTTCAACTTCATTATATCCCCTTCCACTCCATTCAATTCCCTTACATCAATCTAAACAATGAATTTTAAATATTTTAAATTAAATTCCACTTCATTTCATCCACTTTCATCCATCCAAACTTAGTTAATATTGGGGACGGAGGAGGGGAATTTAGTACCCATTTTTTGTTAGGGGAAAAGATGATGATTATGTAAAATCTCAATCCTCTCCTCATTACACATTTAAATTTTAATTTATTAAATAAAAAAATATTTTAATATTTATAAACATATATAAATTACAAATACTATAAGGACTTAAATGAAATACTTAAATATGTAACTTTTTAATTAGGAATCGATCATTTTATTAACTTACGAACCAATAAAAAAGATATAAAATATGAATTTTAATTTTACATATAAAATTTAATTTGTGTAATAAATATTATCAAATTTTTGAATATGTATACTTGATTTCTGGATAAAGTAATAGTTCAATTAATATATTTTCAATGACTTCAAATTTATTTTAAGAAAAATTATTTATTATTCGTGGTTTGTGGCCCTTCGAGGTCCTCTTTTACTATTCGGAAATATTTAAAGATTGTTGGGGACAAATACAAGAATGTTGATCTCTTCCTCTCCCCTCCCTATTGCAATCCCTAGCTAGTAACTAAGATCCAATTGTGACGCATCAAATGCTTTCGCATTGATATTTTTTATTTTTATTTTTATTTTTTTAAGAAAAATGATTGAAGAATTAAATAGGAATAAAATCTTGATAAAAATAGATATGTAGAAGCGCGGTTCGGGCGAAATCATAAATTTAAAATTTTAAACTTACCGAATAAATTATCTGATATCCTATATCTATAATTTATTCATATTTCACCTAAATATATTATTAAATATCAAATAACGACTTGAAAGATAGAGGGAGGCTCTCGGCCAATGAGGAATGGGAAGAGAGAGGAAGTTTTTGATATTTTTAGTTTCTAAAACTAATACAAAAAATTGACTTTCAAAAGTGTATATGCTTTTCCAAAAAGTAAAACAAAGTGTGTTGGAAGAAAATTGCATTAAATGCAACCAACGACTTCCATCACTCATGTGACATGTTGATGTAAGTTAGTGGGTCCCACTACTATGTATTCAAAATTTAAGTTGGCTTACACAACACACTTTGGGCTCAGATTCGTTTAATTTGATTAAACGAATTTTCCGTTGCGACGTAATTAAATCCAATTTAATTAAATAATAATGCCTAGCAAAATTATTACGAAAGTCGCTTACGAATTAATTCCAAATTAATTCGTTCGCCCAAATTAAAATCCAATTTCAATTCTGCATTGAAATTCGATTTCAATTAATATATCCAATATATTATTTAATCGATTAATTCCAAATTAATCACTTTCGCTCATCTATGCGAATTTAATCCCAGATAATTCTTGTCGTAATTAACCCCAGATTAATTTTCTCTCTCATAAATAATCCCAGATTAATTCTGTTCGAGTCAAATGTCATTGGTGAATCTTTGGGAAGCGACCCAAGAGATCCCTGGATATGTTGGCAGTAAATACGGTCATCGGACTATCCGAACACGTGCGTACCATGTACCACGTTTTTACCGATTTACAAGACATGGTTGGCTTCTAGCAAAGCATCGTGCCTACCCAATTCTCCTGAAATATTCAACGAAGAATATATAATCTGTATCAGGCGTAGTATATAATGCATTGCGTATTATGATCTAATATCGGATGTCACATGCTAGGCATGTGGCTGAAATTGTGTCTGCCCCGTAAAAAGCATATATCGGATCACTAGCAACTAGTCTCTGTAATCGGATAATCATGACTTATTGATACTATCCCGATGGCTGCAGCAATTAAGAGTACTAGTTATGTATCCATGCGTGATCATCGTCCTCATATGACTGAAGTGATACTTTCATCTTGACATTACACCAAATACACTACGATTCTCAATAAACACAAAAGAGGCGTACACATAACCTGTTAAAGCTCCGGACGACCAAACCAAAGCATACTGATTGTCGCAAGTATTAGCGATGCAAGACTCAGGTTAAGACCTCATACACCTACCCTGATTCGGATTCCTATAGACACATAGTCATACTACCAATGGGATTCCGAGGGGTCTATCCAGAGCGAAGCTGTTCCCGGTCAAACGACTACAGAACCTCATATCACACTTGCATAAGTATCTAATACTTAAATATATGAGATTAGAATAATTTTAGGTTTTTTAGAGTGCCTTACCAACTCTAGAATGATAACTAAGTTTTCCAACAATAAATTGAACTCAAATTGTTTAATCTACTTCGAAGTAAGCTTACACATGCTTCTAACTAACACTCAATCCATCAACCAAAAATAAAACCCTAAATTTAGAGTAAAAAGAATCTCTACAATATTTTGGACATACAAGAACAACAAAAGAAATATTTTCTAGGTTAAAGAGTATTTAAGATTACCTTTTAATCTTCAAATTTCTTCGGAGCTATTGTTCTTAAACTTGATTATTCTCACTCTCTCATAGTCTCATTTGACTTTTTTTGGAAGAGTTTTGGGAAGCTAGAGATTTGGCCACTTTTTCATCAAGAAGGAAAGAAACAATTTTTCCTTTTTAAAATAGCCAAAAACGTGGCCTACAACAAAGGATATAATTTTCTTTTTAATGCTAATCTTATTAAATAAACTTCACACAAAAAAGACCAAAACAACCAATTGTTCAAGTAAGTCAGTGAGGATAAAATAGACTTTTAACTTGGAAAGTTTATCTAATAAGCCAAAAGTTAAAACTTAATGAATGAGTTTAAGGTAAAATGGTCATTTTCCAAGCAAATGTTACTTTTCCATAAGTCATGATATTGTAACACTTGCTCATAATTTAATATTAAGTTAATCAAATTAAATATTAAATATTAGGACATGTATTAGTTATATATACCACATATATATTTAATTAGTTAACAAATATCCACCAAATAATTTATATTACATTATATCAAATATAATGTCTAAATAATTATTTGGACACTTGTCATATTCGTCACATATATAAAATGACTAAAATATCATTTGCATATGTATTTTCGTTTCTAGATTAAACAATTCAAATTAACAGATTTTAATCTGATAAAATATTATGAATAATCAGTATTATTCATAATATGTTGCCCAAGTGCTCAATTAGTACACTTTATATTGTGGGGCACTCTAAGTTCTGGTATATCTATCACGTAATCCAATTCTGTGTCCATAAATCACCCACTCATAAATTATGACGACCATATATAATCTAGTTAAACTATACAAGTCGAGATCATCGCATACATATAATCACTCCATCACAGGCTATCCATATTATACCAAGGACATAGATGAGAAAGTCCTAAGGTATAACATTGTCGATTTATAAATTTGCGATCTCTAAATAACACTCGGAACTCGCTTCCGCAGTGTACCACAGCCATGAATTTACTAGATTGCAAACACTTACAGGATACCTATGCCCTGTACATATGACTGACGGATTTTATCCGATACACATCGGATATCATGAGCATCAATCTACACCCAATGAACAGACGGAGGTTTGACCTTAATAGGTCAGTGACGTGACTATCATCAAAGTGTGGAGGATAACTCATATATCCATTGTGGTATCTCAAGACAAATGATCACTATGCTACTGGACTGGAGAGGATTCCTATTGACGTTGGTGTGACATCTATTAAGAAATCTTTTATGAGTCGTTCAGTGTTTATTGAATAAACACCTACAAATATATATGAGTCTCTGAAGACTCATGGCTCACTGGAATAAACTATCGGACCAAGTTTCGATATACGACATGTACCGGTCTTAACAGATTTTACTTACCGACCCATGTCAGTGAATCTTGACCAGGAACTTTATTTGAAATTTACAACTTACTGTGATACTTCCCAATGTCAATTACAATTTACGTTGTAACTGCGCATGTGTTGTAAATCATTGGGTCTTTGTCTTATATATACATATAATTAAATCGGTTTTAGTTTCAATTTAATCGAAATTATGTATATAAAATACAAGAGGTGCTACCATTAATAGGTAATATTATGGAAAAAAGAATTATTCGTATTCATGAACCGAATATAAATACGATCCAGATTGGCACTCCGAGCACCAACCCTAACAATTATATAGTGAATAATACACATTTTTATTATTCATTATACAAATGGGGATTTTGTCCAAGTTTTCTTTCTTTATAGTCAGTCCATTTTTTTAATTGATTTTTTTTTAAAAAATTTTGGTTATATTCTCTTTACATCCACTTTTGTCCTCTTGTCATGGAAATTACAAATGGCTTCGCCGAATGTTGTATATTAAATATTAGGACATGTATTAGTTATATATACCACACATATATTTAATTAGTTAACAAATATCCACCAAATAATTTATATTACATTATATCAAATATAATGTCTAAATAAATTATTTGGACACTTGTCATATTCGTCACATATATAAAATGACTAAAATATCATTTGCATATGTATTTTCGTTTCTAGATTAAACGATTCGAATCAACAGATTTAATCTGATAAAATATTATGAATAATCAGTATTATTCATAATATGTTGCCCAAGTGCTCAATGAGTACACTTTATATTGTGGAATACTCTAAGTTCAGGTATATCTATCACGTAATCCAATTCTATGTCCATAAATCACCCACTCATAAATTATGACGACCATATATAATCTAGCTAAACTATACAAGTCGAGATCATCGCATACATATAATCACTCCATCACATGCTATCCATATTATACCGAGGACATAGATGGGAAAGTCCTAAGGTATAACATTGTCGACTTATAAATTTGCGATCTCTAAATAACACTCGAAACTCGCTTCCGCAATGTACCACAGCCATGAATTTTCTAGATTGCAAACACTTACAGGATACATATGCCCTGTACATATGACTGACAGATTTTATCCGATACAGATCGAATATCAGGAGCATCAGTCTACACCTAATGAACAGACGGAGGTTTGACCTTAATAGGTCAATGACGTGACTATCATCAAAGTGTGGAGGATAACTCATATATCCATTGTGGTATCTCAAGACAAATGACCAATATGCTACTGGACTGGAGATGATTCCTATTGACGTTGGTGTGATATCTATTAAGAAATCTTCTATGAGTCGTTCAATGTTTATTGAATAAACACCTACAAATATATATGAGTCTCTGAAGACTCATGGCTCACTGGGATAAACTATCGGACCAAGTCTCGATATACGACATGTACCGGTCTTAACAGATTTTACTTACCGACCCGTGTCAGTGAATCTTGACCAGGAACTTTATTTGAAAATATACAACTTACTGTGATACTTCCCAATGTCAATTACAATTTACGTTGTAACTGCGCATGCGTTGTAAATCATCGGGTCTTTGTCTTATATATACATATAATTAAATCGGTTTTAGTTTCAATCTAATCGAAATTATGTATATAAAATACAAGAGGTGCTACCATTAATAGGTAATATTATGGAAAAAAAAAAGAATTATTCGTATTCATGAACCGAATATAAATATGATATAGATTGGAACTCCGAGCACCAACCCTAACAATTATATAATGAATAATACACATTTTTACTATTCATTATACAAATGGGGATTTTGTACCAGTTTTCTTTCTTTATAGTCAGTCCATTTTTTTAATTGATTTTTTTTTAAAAATTTTTTGGTTATATTCTCTTTACATCCACTTTTGTCCTCTTGTCATGGAAATTACAAATGGCTTCGCCGAATGTTGTCATGACGTTGAAATTTCAACTCCATTTGTCGCTCCAAGAGGTAAGTCCAAGATTAGCACTTTTTGACCTCAATTTTGGTTGTGTAAAAAGTTATGGCATTTTATTCTTTGAGTTAGGTCCACCATTTTCTTTTAAGCGGATATAATAAAATGAAGCATGTGTAACTTTAGGCGGCTACTGTAGATAATTTTATGATTCAATTTACACCTCGAATTTGTAACTCAATTGTCCATAAATTAGTTAAATTAGCTGCTACATGTTATAGCAATGGTTTTTGGCGGGAGGATTTTCCTCCTTCTATCTCCTATAATTTGAGTTATGACTTATGAATGAATATTCATCTTAGCGAAATAAACAATTAGGGGCCTAATAATGGAGAAATGAACTCATCACCAATTTACAAAAGGGTTCATATTATGTTAAAATACACTAATAATAATAATTTGTAAAAAATTTCAATTCTCGATAAGGATTCAAGATAAAAAAAAATTATCTCGAATAAAAATATTGGTTAAGATATGGGATGATTTTTCGTTCCGAATAAAAAATTCGATCGGGATTCGAAACGAAAAAATCGTCACAAATCTTAAATTTTAGCCTAGGAAGTCTTGAATCATATTCATGATTTGTGATGATTTTTCATCTCGAATCATATTCGGGACGGGCCGAGGCCCAATTAGAACGGGACGTCTAGATTACAATCCATACTAATAAGTAATTTTAGAAGATATAAAATTAGTTATCTAATAAAATATCAGCATTTAACATTAATTATTGATAAATTACTTTAATACCTAAAGAGGGCCCTAGAATTGGTTGCTGAGGGATGAGATCTTTTGAAATTATAATACTTCAATTCATTATTATTATTAAAGGATTTGATAAAATACATTTTCATGGGGTATCAATTTCAGTCAAATGATGTACTTGAATTTTTTTTTTTTTAATTATTAATAAAGTGATGTTAAACAATATAACTAAAAATATAGTTAGATAATATGTCCCTCATGAGCGAAACAAACGGTAATTAGTGTGCCTCTAATCGATCTGACGGAGGCTCTTCGAGTCTTGAGAGTAGAGGGAGTCTGTAAACATTGAGCAAAACAACGTTATAGGCAGTGAGGGAGAGAGTGTCCAGTTACGACATTCCGACGATCAAGTCAATTTTATAATAAAGATGGTGTTAAAGAATTATGAGTTTTTAGAAAGAGAGAATTTTTTGCCTATCCATTCAGTTGTGGTATATATAAAACAGTTTTTTGATGAATTATATAATTTTGCTCACAAAAATTATTAAATATAGTAGGAAAATATTATCCATATCTATCACTTCTCATGATTTTGATCTTTCTCTCTTTTCGAATTTCAACTAAAGCTTTATATTTTTAAACATTTCAAATGCTTTTTTTTGTTTATTTTTGTTATCATTAAATAAACATGTGTGATGGACACTAAAAAATGTATATTTATTGTAAGAGAAAGTAATCATTTTACACTTATAATTTCATTAATCTCAGGATCACCGTCTTGCATTGTTTTCCCCCAGATGCATCACGTTTCAATTTTAAACTAGGTGTCATCCAACTTTTACCCACATTCCACTGTTTAGAATCGGAAAATTCTTATCAGCACTTAAGGGAATTTGAAGAGGTACACTTTCACAGATTAAAATTGCAGCATGAATATAATTCGACTTAAGTTTTTTCCATTTTCTTTAAAGGGTAAAGCTAAAATTTGGCTGCAGAATCTTAGGTCATGATCCATCAGAACATGGGATGATTTACAAGAGCAGTTTCTGAATAAATTCTTTCCCCCTCACATGACAAACTCCTTTAAGAGGAGAATCACAACTTTCATACAAGAGTTGGGGGAAACACTTTATCAATGTTGGAGATTCAAAGAGATGTTAAATGTTTGTCCACATCACGAGTTTAAAACATGGAGGCTGGTTTCCTACTTCTACGACCCCCAAGTTAGACAAGTATTGGAAATGATGTGTAATGATGAGTTTAGGGATAAAAATCATCGAAGATGCACTAGATTACCTAGAGCACATAGTAGAGAATGCACAACAATTGGGACTTATGAGTCATCTGTAAAACCACAGTCATCTGATAGAGGTATGTTTAACCTTAGGGAAGATCATAACCTTTCTGCTAAGTATGCATCTCTTGCAAAAAAAAAAGAAAAGGTTAAGGCATTAGTGTAATACCCCGCCAGAGGCAAAATGCTACCGACAGAAGACAAGATTGACCCATCTCAATAAGCTTCTAAATTTACAAAAATCCAGCATGATGTATCATAAAACTGGACAACCTGGATCACAGTCCAGCATAAAACTGGAACCTGAAATAAACAACACATATCAAAAGGACCTCAGGTCCACACAAAACACATCAAATCATATGCTAAGGGCTCCGTGCCCACGTCATCTATCAACACTCAAGGGCTCTGCCCACAACATCACAAGAAATCAAAACATTTACTCAATATTTATAAACAAAGTGCTCAACATGAAAAATAAAATATTAATCCCAAATCCTACACATTGTAAAGCTTATCCCAGAACACTTGCAAGGGTGACTGTCGCTTGGGTGATCCATGTATCGAGCATGACTTTCAAAGCTGTCGTGGTTGACCAATCTAGAAGCCAACCTGCAAAACTTGCAAACTGGTTTGGTGTGAGTTATAAAAACTCAGTAAGTAACCATGCTACCACAAACAAACAAGTCAAACATATCAATATATTACCAGAGTTACTAAATTATTAAAAGTTCAGATTTACTAACTTTATTATCCTTTATACTTTACCGTGACAGATTTTCAAATCTACATATTCACATATATGTCAATCTATTAGCCGGAGATTCAAATCACACAAAGCATCAACCTGAACATCACAAAACAAGTCATTTTACATCGAATCCATTTCCATTATATGTGACATGGAGTCAAACTTATTATACTTTATTACGATTAAGCATCTTTGAAATATCATCAAACGACGAAAAAAACATTCTTCATTCAATTCAAAATTTTCTTTCTTCTATTCGGTTACAAACTATCTTTAATACCAAAACAATCTTTCTTTAACCTTCTTTAACCACTATAATCTTACAATAGCTTAAAACTTAAGGTTCATTTACATTCACACATATCGTAATATACTTCTCTTATATACATGCAAATACAATATCATAATTCTTATACATATACGTACATACCATTACAACTTAGCAAACATGCTTTATAACCTATGATATTCTCATCGGTTTCAAAGCATCCATTCATTTCACATAAGCATACACGATCCATACATAACACGAGTTCTATCATACACATACATACACTCAAATATATTTACAAATATCAAGCAACCAACCACGAAGAACACACAATAATCGATACATCAAAGATCACATCATTCAACAACACATACATACAGATGGCTTACACACACAATGCTCGTAAGGGAGGGCTGTGAAACGAAGCGAGGAGCCAGGATTAATAAACCTATATGCCCGCGTCTTCACCTCCATTTCTCGATGTTTCCGGTGTTTTCTATGTCACTTCCGGCCACCGTCAGATGCGTGGTGGCCTGACGCTCCCCCTACGTCGATACGCCGGTTGGGAGTGGTCGGCTGGTCACCAGCGCAACCAGAAACCAGTAGCTTCAAATTTGGGGGTGAGGTGCCGGCTTGAGAGTCTTAGGAAGTTATGCCATTTTGGTAATTAAGGGAAACTAAGGGTATTTAAAAGAAGTTTATGAAATTTACGTTCAGGCCCTCGCGAAAATGCAATTAGCTCACTGCCATGGAAATTTCTCGAAAAGTTATATTTTGGAAGCCCTTCTGATGCAAATTACGGAAACTGTTCAACACGAAAATTGTGTGTCTTGGAAAAATGAGTTCGATAGTTCAAGAAACAGCTCAATCGGAGTTCGTTTTCTATCTTTATAGCCGAAACAAGAAAATTTTACGCGTATAACGATATAATCAGAAATCGCGTAACTGGTTCTCAGAACCATGCGTTTTCCAACGAGGTGAAACTTCACTTTAAAATATTCCAACCTATTTCCCAACACATAAAGTCTTATTTTCGATTACCATCCTATTCCGAATCCGTCATTTTAATTCGGAAACCTTCCAACACTGTTCCTAAAAACTCGGGATATTTCATTCTCCCCTTTATAAAAATTTCATCCTCGAATTTTCTCTGTCTTTATGTCTGATCATTCGAACTCGAACATATGTACGTTATAATTTTATCCGTATTTGGAAGTCACCCCACTTTATACCTTTTCAAAAGTCACATATTCCATACATCAATACAAATCATACTATTTCGAAACAAAACACATCGAATCAAACATTTCATGCCAAAAACACATCAAACTTATCATATCGATTCACACTCATTCATAGGAACACGCTCAAACCATTTCAAACTCATCCATCAACATAAAAATAAAGTCGAACGCGGATTTTATACAGCCAATCACATATATCATTTGAAACGAAGAACATAACACATGTTCTTTACAAGCAATCAAATATAATATCAAAATGGAAACTTAATACAAACTTTATACTATATATTTCATCCATAATACAAAACGGAACTCAATCATTTCACATCATGTCATCTTGTTAGTGTCCTAGATATGCCCAAGGTCTCTAATACATGATTTAGTGTGTGAATGATTAAGAGAGTTGCGGAAAAACTCACATTGATCGGATGTGGATTTCAAAAATTCTTTGTATTTGTGGAAGCTCTAAGCTTTGTTGAACCTTTAATTCCAAGGGTGAGTTTCCCTATCACATTGATTTACTCTTTAAAGTGCTAGCTTTGTTTGATTTTGAAACAAAATCAATGGAGAGGAGAAGCCATAGTTCACGGCAATAGAGGGGAAAATAGAGAGAGTTTTATTTTGATGTTTTGTTTCTAAAACACAACTACCAAAAAAGTCAACTTACAAAAGTTGTATATGCTTTTTTCCAAAAGCAAAAGTTACAAAATGTGTTGGAGGGAAAAAACCATTTAATGCCCTCAACCACTTCCATCACCAAAAAGTGATAAGACTTCCATCACCAAAAACTGATTAGACTTGTAAGTGAAGTGGGTCCCACTTTAAATTCAAAATTCGATTGGGTTACGCAACACACTTCGTGCTCGGGTTCGTTTAATCCAATTAAATGAATTTTCCGTTACGACGTAATTAAATCCAATTTAATTAAATAATAATGCCTAACAAAATTATTACGAAAGTCACTTACGAATTAATTGTAAATTAATTCGTTCACCCGAATTTAAATCTAATTTTAATTACGTATTGAAATCCGATTTCAATTAACATATCCAATATGTTATTAAATCGATTAATTCCAAATTAATCGCGTTCTCTATTCTATACGAATTTTATCCCAGATAAAATCTTGCCGCAATTAATCACATATTAATTTTCTCTTTCATAATTAATCCTAGATTAATTCTGTTCGAGTCAAATGTCATCGGTAAATCTTTTGGAAGCGACCCAAGAGATCCCTGGATATGTTGGCAGTAAATTCGGTCGTCGGACTATCCGAACACGTGCGTACCCCGTACCACATTGTTACCGATTTACAAGACATGGTTGACTTCTAGCAAAGTACCGTGCCTACCCAATTCTCCAGAAATATTCAACGAAGAATATATAATCTATATCAGGCATAGTATAATATGTATTACGTAATACGATCCATTATCAGATGTCACATGCTAGGCCTGGGGCTGGAATCGTGTCTGCCCCGTACGAAGCATATATCAGATCACTAGCAACTAGTCTTTGTAATCGGATAATCATGAACTAGTAATATTATCCCGATAGCTGTAGCATTTAAGAGTACTAGTTCTGTATCCATGCATGATCATCGTCTCCATATGACTGAAGTGATACTTCCATCTTGACATCACACCCAAAACAATACGATTCTCAGTATACCCAGAAGAGGCATACACAGAACCTGTTAAACCTCCGAACGACCAAAACCAAAGTATATTGATTGTCGCAAGTATTAGCGATGCAAGTATCATGTTAAGACCACATACACCTACCCTGATTCGGATCCCATAGACATATAGTCATACTACCAATGGGACTCCGATGGGTCTATCCAGAGTGAAGTTGTTTCCGGTCCAACGGCTAACAGAACCTCCTATCACACTTGCATAAATATCCAATATTTAAATATTTGAGAACTATGCCGTTGAGCTTCCATAACGCGCACAAGTGTAATACTAGCCTATTTCGCATTATCGATGTCCAGTCTCGATAATATTACGACTAGGGATATTTAATGATTAAACCTTTCGTGGATTAATACTGTCTCATATATTATTAATCTGGTACTAATCATATGGACTTTTATCATTTATATATCCAAGTAATCCAATTATAAAATGATAAAAGAGCAATTTCCTTTGTCACACAATTAATTTGTACAAAAACACCATGTCTTTTACAAATAGTGATGCTATGAGTCATAATTATCCAACAATCTCCCTCTTGGCCTATAGCCAATCACTCAAGTGTCCAACACCTGAACTATGTACGGGTCGCTCATGCTTATGCTGAGATATCGCTTTCGCCAGCGGATGACATCACCACGATGTATGATCTCACGGATCAGATGAAACCGTCGAAGTACATACTTGGATCATTGATGAGACTGTAATTCCTTAGCCTGTGCTGTAGCCCAGTTCAGCTGCTAACAGAACTACTCCTAATCCAATTAGGAATTTTATAGATCCAAAATGATTCTTTTACTGCCTCAGCCGCAGTAATGTATTCCGTTTTTATTGTTGAATCAGTAACAGTATCTTGCTTGGAAGATTTCCAGCTCACTGTTCTGTTGTTCAAATAAAATATGTACCCTTATTGCGACTTATAGTCGTCTTTATCGATTTGGAAACTTTCAATGGTGATCCCAGTCACCTCAAGTTCTCCATCTCCATAAATTAAGAAAGCATCATTAGTTCGTCTAAGATACTAAATGATGTTCTTAACATCAATCCAGTGACCATCACCTGGATCGGCCTGATTGTGACTGCAGATGCTCAAAGCATATGAGACACAAGGTCGCGTACATGTCATGGCATACATGATCGATCCGACTGTAGAAGCAAACAAGATCTGTAACTTGATACAGCTTAGAATTGACGGACAGAGAACATGTGCAAATGTAGATGACTGGGGGGGACAGCGATACGTAATGCCCCCAGATCCTAGATCAGGGCTAGGTGTTCGGCGATACGTAACGCCCATAGACCCTAGTTTCAGAGCTTGGAGGGTTGCATAGATCCGCACCCTCAGTTCTAGTTTGTGGCTCGGGGGACAGCGATATGTAATGCCCCAAAGTCATAGATTTTCTCTACTGGCTCTAGTTAGGCGTATGGGGGGACGACGATACGTAACGCCCTCATACGTCAAGTTTTTCAGATATAGACCAGTTTCCAGATATTAGAATTTCAGAAACATAGTTTTCAGATATCAGATTTCCAGTAAACAGTTTTCAGAAAATCAGAGATCATAAATAGTTTTCAGAAACCAGACTTTCAAAAGTAGAATCAGAAAGATAAGATTTATAACAGAGATTTCAACCAAAGTTTTCAGAAAAATAGTTTTCATATAAGTTAATTTTGAAACTTTGGTTTTAGGATCAAATGATTTTATATCAGTATTTCAGTTGTTTTTATCGTCCACTCACTTAGATCGTACAACAATCTAACCCCCCCACTCTCAGTTTTCTGGTTGCAGGTATTCTCGGAGGGCAAGCTTGGGAGGACGGATACTGATGTAGTCACTTGGGTTGGAGCCCACCAATACAAGTCAGATAGAGTGTGAGTCTGTCAGAGTCAATTTAAAATTTCTATTAGTCTTTGACTGTGAGGCTGTCATTGTAAAAGTGTGTTATTGAGTTTCATTTTCAATTGTTGAGTTAGTATGTAATGATTATGGGCTTGGGCTACGGTCCCACACATAATATAATTAATTGAAGAAAAGAATATTAGTGTCTGTTTATGGATTGAAAGTCGGAGGCTTATTGGGTTAGTACGGTCTATCTTCTGCCGGTAACATCTCCCAGATCGGGGTTGTTACAAAGATGGTATCAGAGTATGGTTTTGGGAGTCAGTGACTGTAGTGGCCAGAGTGATAGGGTTTGGTATACGCTGTATGTCCGGGATACTCGTATGCGAGGCACTACCTTTCCAGTATCTGATTCTCGAGTACGTCCTCAAGTTCCATAGACAGATTAGAAAGCCTTCCTAGAGTATTCGAATATCATTTCTTATGAGAACTATTATACTCTAAATCTAAGTTAAGAAATCTTCTTGAAGTTATTTCGATCTATTACCAGAAGTACAAACGAGCTATGAAATCAAACAGTAAGATTTTATGAAAAGTTACGAAGGGAGCGAGAAATGAAAGCTAGAAGAAAATAAAGAAAGATGTATAAGAGTGTAAGCAGCCAGAGATAAAGAAAAGTAAAGGGATAGAATAAGACATTGAAATTCTGAGGATATTTACCCTAGATAATAGAAAGAGAATAGGAAAAGCCCGAACAAGTAATAGAGTGCCTAGAAGATGTAAGATCCATTCCTTTCTCAGAACATTCCTTCAAGCTTAACTAATAGCCTTCAAGTACTTCGTGTAGATAGTAAGTTCCCCAAGTAACGAGGAATAGACAGGAAGATAAATAGAAGTGAGAGATCAAGGCTAGCCTAGGGAGTTCCCATAGACAAGAGATGCCAAAAAGGACCTAGAGAACTCCAGATCCCAAAATCCAAACCCAGATCATCAAACAGATAAATAAAAGTCATAAACAGAAACAATTAGTTACTTTACCCCAAGTGATTCGATGAGGACAAGACCATAAGTTACCTAGTTTGTGACCACTTAGTGATACCAGTTAAGGAAGCTGTTCTGACAAGAGCATATCTCATACCTACCTTACATGAGAAATATACTCTACCAGGACACAGAGTACCAGAACAATGATACCGTAAACCATTGAGACATAAGATGTTTGCCCTAGTCTCTACCAGCACAGATATAGATGACTGAAAGAAGCTCAATGCTAGCTCATCTTAAGAGATGAAAATACCTCGAAAGGTAGATCACCCAGGAAAAGAGAAAGGAAGTTTTTGAGGATATAAAGAAGATGACCCGGTCTAGCCAAAGATTAAGGCAAGTCAGTACGAGGCTTGCAAAACTAGTAAGAGTCCACACCACAGTTAGACCGAATGAAGTAGAACCCACAGATCAATCCAAGTAGTAGTAATCCATGAAAGTATACAAGAATAGACCCGTGAGTTTGGAGATATTCAGGAGTGATAGGAGTATCAGTATGGAAATTAGAATAGAGTGTCATGGCTGTGATTTATAGCAAGAGCAGAGAGTAGAAGCTTGTGGAGTAGTCAAAAGAATGAACCACCGTTAATCTCAGTACCAAGCTGTAGAGTAAAGAAATAGGATATGCAAATGGTAAGAGGAACGCGAGAATTAATAAGAAAATCCTTGCATTCAGGCATAAAAATAACATAATGAGAAGATGGTAGTGTAGAGAATTGATGGTAGTTGTGGGACCCCGAGACATTGAGTAGTCGACCAATTTCCTATAGAATGAATAAGGACTAGTAAGGAAGAATAATTGAGAGATTAAATGAATTGCGAGATGATTAGACAGCTAAATCAGTGAGTTCAATGAATCGTAGTTAAACTCATTTACATTGAGGGGAATATGTGAGAAGAGAATACAATGAATAAGGAGGTAATAAGGCTGGACACGCAGGTCCAATTAATAAATCAAATTTATTACAACAATTTCTAAAATTGCCCCACCCATCTAATATCCATCCGATAACATTATTCATGCATTGCAACCATGTATTCACACAAGCATGTTATCAATCAATCTAATTAAATTAATTAATCTGATAATTAGTGACCATCCAATGTTCAAACAACGATTTGATTTTGCTCGAGTCAAACTCGTTTTTCGAATAAGTACTCAAAGTACGAATTCTTGAATTAAATTAAACTAAAAAATTAAATTCAATTCAATTTGTATTTAATACTAATTCGCTATTTAATTCCAAATTAAATATTACACTTTATTAATAAACCTTTACGACTTAAATTCCAAATTTAATCGTTACGGGTCTCAAAGCCCGATTAACGTCCAACGTCAATTCAATTAAAGTCCAATGGGCTTTTAATTAATTTCTTTAAGGCGTGGACTTTTGGTCAACTCGGGTCGAACCCAAAAACCAAAGTCCAATCCGGGAGTTACCCCATAAGCCCATAAATCAATTTTGGCTTATTAGGCCCAATTAAACTTTAAAGGTCCATTAGTCGCATTTGGGCTTTATGGAGGCGGTTTTGGGCCCAATTGGATCCAACCAATATAGCCTAAACCCAACTTGGTACAACCAAGCCCAATAAGCCCAATTACAACCCATAAGCCCAATTTCACAAAATTAGGCCCAACTTAATTAAATTACCAAATTCCAAAATCCTAATTTAATTACCAAAGTGTATAGCATTATTAATTAACCAAATCAATATTTCCAAAATACCAAATTAGCCTAATTAATCATGTTTATCAACAACAAAACATGTCCAACACATTTTATCAAAAATCAAACCCAATTCACATGCTTCAAAGTCTCGGCCAAGGATGGGATTTTATGTCCAAATCAAATTCAATCCAATAAAATTCATTCAACATTAAATCAATATTCCCAATTGATTTCCAACACATCCAATGATCAAAAAATCAAAAATCCAAGACATTATGGTTCATGTGGTATTCGGCCAAGCATACCAAAATTGGGGAAAATTGTTCCAAACAAATTTCTTCAAATTGATCCAATCAATCATCAATTAAAAACACATTTAAGCATACTAATTCATCCAATTTCATTAAATCATGCTCAAAAACGTTTTACCCAATTTTAACCCTAAATCATTTTCATGCTCAATATAGGCTCAAGATACCATTGTCGGAATTCTCTAAGGTCCCAAGATCATTTATCAAGCATAAAACACATGTGAATACATTCAAGGAGTTGCGGAATACTCACAATGATCGGTTGAGACGATGCGGTGAAGACAAAAACATTTTCTTCCCTCCAATGGAAGTCATGGCAGTGAGCTTTCTGGTTGTCCTCCATTTTCGGTTTTGGCTTGATCAATGAAGCTCCAAGCTTTGTTTGGTCATTCCTTGCTCATGAAGTGAGTTCCTTATCACCTTTGTATGGCTTCTATGTGTGCTAGCACCTTGATTATTTGCCATAAATCTTCCAAAGCTTCTCTTTAGCTCTCGGTTTTCGGAAAACAGAAGGCAGAATTCGGTCCTTGACCGTGTGAGAGAAGAAGGAGTTTTTGGCTCCAAAAATGAAAAGAGAGAGAGATCGATTAGTTGGTGAGAAGGGAAATTATGTATCTAATACACCTTTTTCAATTTCAAAAAATTTCATTTACATTTTCTTTTTTAGAAAAAAAAAAGTCAAACCATAAATGCTCACAACCACCAACATCAACTATTCACATCATTCAATCAATCAAGTGACAAGTTGTCACATCACTCAAAGTGACTAATGATTTGACGCTTGATGTGACTTGCGTGCCGCACTCGAATTCGAAATGCGAATGCGCTCGCAAACAATCTCGGGCTCGGGTTCGTTAATTCCAAATTAACGAATTTTCTGTTGTGACGTAATTAAATGATTATACCTAGCGAAATCACTATTCACATCGCTAACGAATTAATTCTAAATTAACTCGTTCGCCCGAATTAAAATCTAATTTCAATTCCTCGTCGAAATCCAATTTCGATTAATATATCGAATATATTAATTTATCGATTAATTCCAAATTAATCGTTCTCTCTCTTTAAATGATATTTTATCCTAGATAAAATATCCATGTAATTAATCACAAATTAATTTTCTCTCTCATCCAATTAATCCCAGATTAATAAAGTGCGAGTCATACGTCATCGGTGAATCTTCGGGAAGTGACCAATGAGATCCCCGGATATGTTGGCAGTAAATTCGGTCGTCGGACTATCCAAACACGTAAATACCTAGTACTACGTTTATACCGATTTACAAGACAAGGTTGGCTTCTAGCAAAGCGTTATGCCTACCCAATTCTCCAGAAATATCCTTACCGGAATATAAGGTTCTATATCAGGTGTAGTATACATAGTATTGGGTATGTCGCTCCAGTATCGGATGATCACGTGCTAGGCCTGGGGCTGGAATTGTGTCTGCCCCGTACGAATCACATGTCGGATGTCTGGTAACTAGTCTCTATAATCGAATAAATATGACCTTGTCATTTTATCCTGATGACTGCAGTACATAAGAGTACTAGTACCGTATCCTACGCGACCATCATCTCCATATGACTGAAGTGATATTTCCGTCTTGACATCACACCCAACACACTACGATTCTCGATATACCCAGAAGCGGCGTACACAGAAACCGATTAAAGCCCTGGACGACCAAAACCAAAGTATATTGATTGTCGCGAGTATTAGCGGTGCAAGTCTCAGGTTAAGACCAAATACACCTACCCTGATTTTGGACTTCCATAGACACATAGTCATACTACCAATGGAATTCCGAGGGGGTCTATCCAGAGCGAAGTTGTTTCTCGTACCATCGGTAAAACACAACCTCCTATTACACTTGCATGAGTATCATATACCCAAATATATGAGAACTATGCCGTTATGCCCTCACAATGCGCACAAGTGTAATACTAGTCCTTTACGCATTTATCGATGTCCAATCTCGATAATACTCTGACTAGGGATATTTAATGATTTATCCTTCGTGGACTGATACTGTCTCATACCATTCTCAATCCAGGAACAAATCATAGGGACCTCCTATCATTTATATATCTTGGTGATCTAATCACAAATGATAAGAGTGCAATCTCCTTTGTCACATAGTTAATTTGTACAACAACACCGTGATCTGTACAAATAGTGATGTTATTGGTCATAATTGTCCAACACTAAACACATCCAACAAGCTTCAAACACATTTAATTACAAATTCAAAGAGTAAAGACATCATCTTAACAATACAATTTGAATTTAAGAATGATAGAAACAATTTCTAAGTGGAAGAAAGTAAAGAAAGACTTACAAAATTCCCAATTTAGCTTTGATTTCATTCTTTGTTCAACTTTTTCTCTCAACTACATTTGTAATTATTTTTGAAAAACTTGTGTTAGTGTTGAAAATGAAAAACAAAACCATTTTGTTAATTTTTCCACCTTGGCCGAAAATATCAAAGAAAAATTAATAACAAGTATTTAAATTTTGTTTGATTTTAATTGGTACAAGTTTTACTTTAATAAAGTTAACAATTATCTTAATAAAGCAAACCAAAATCTGTTCCAGTAATATCATGCCATTTCCTAGTGAAATCATTACTAAAGATATTTATTTTATTTATTAATTAAATAATAAATATAAATATCTTTAAATATATGTATTATATTTACATTAAAAATGTCAAATACATATATTAATGATATATATCAAATATCACAAATTGATATTTTTATTAATGTGTATTTAATAAAATCAAGTATTAAATACAAATACACATTAATTCGGAAATGATCGTTAGGTCCCGATTGCATGTATTTTCGTTTAACCGTTAAACTAGTTATAAATAATCAGTATTATTCATAACAGTTGCCTTAGTGTTCTACGAGTATATTTCATTAGTAAGACTCTCTAGATTCAGGCATATCCGTCACGAAATCAAATTTTGTGTCCATAATTCACCCACCCATAAATTATGATGAACATAGATAAACTCTCTGAATCATACAGGTCGAGGTCATTGTATACATATAATCCCTCCGTCACAGGTATCCGGATTATTCCAGAGATATAGATACAAACGTCAAATCTCTATAGATATAATCATGTCGAAGTTTCTGTTAGCAATCCCTTAAAAAAACTTAGAACTGAATTCTACAGTATACCACATGCCCATGGATTTAACAGATTGCTAATTCCATATTTGAATACATATACTTTGTACACAGAGCTGACAGATCCTTTCTTGATACACATATGATATCCTGAGCATCAGTCCACACCCAACGAACAAGCGGAGGTCTGATCTAAATAGATCGGTGATGTGAGTGCCATCTAAGTATGGAGGATAACTCATATATCCATAGTGGTATCTCAAGTCAAATAATCACTATGCTCACTCAACCCGAGAAGATTCTTTTTGACGTTGGTGTACCATCTGTTGGTTTCTAAGGTGGTCCCAAGATCAATATAAGCAATGAAAAAAAATGAATACTCATAAGAAGTATGGCGAAATCATACTTACATAGATTGGCTTTTGGATGCGAAGAACAACAAAAAATTTTCTCCTGTTGAAGCTCACGGCCAAACAAGATTTTTGTTGAAGATGAACAAGCTCCAAGCTTTAAATGGATCCCAAGCTCTTAGATTGGTTTCCCTAACACCTTGTATGATTCTTGAAGTTGTGCTAGCAAAATTTGAAAGAAAAACAATTCTTCTTTCAATGGAGGAGGCTCACGGTTTTGGAGAACAAAGGGAGAGAGAGAGTTCTTTTTGTTTTGGTATTTGTTTTTCCAAAAAACATAATAAAATCAATTACCAAATATTTGGTATATGCTTTCAAAAAGTCAACCAAAATTTTGGCTCCAAAATTGTATTAAATTTTCACACCAACCAACATCATGAATAGTGACTGCATGTCACTCACCAAAAAGGTGACTTGACGTCTATCACTAAAATGACAAGTGATGTGACTCGCGATGTGACTTGTGGGCCCCACTTTAATTCAAAATCGAAGTGGGCCCGCAAACACATTCCGGGCTCGGGTTCGTTAATTCCGAATTAACAATTTTCCGTTGCGACGTAATTAAATCAAATTCAATTAAATAATTATGTCTAGCAAAATTACTATTCACGTCGCTAGCAAATTAATTCGAAATCAATTCGTTAGCCCGAATTAAAATCCAATTTTAATTCCGCGTCGAAATCCAATTTCGTATAATATATCGAATATATTATTTTATCGATTAATTCCAATTAATCATTCTCTCTCTTCAAATAATATTTATCCCAGATAAAGTCTCTCCGCTATTAATCCCAGATTAATAAAGTTCGAATAATACGTCATCGGTGAATCTTCGGGAAGAGAACCAAGAGATCCCTGGATATGTTAGCAGTAAATCCGATAGTCGGACTATCCGAACATGTACGTACCTCGTACTACGTTCTTACCGATTTACGAGACAAGGTGGCTTCTAGAAAAGCGCCATGCCTACCCAATTCTCCATAAATGTTTCTTAATGGAATATATAATCTATGTCAGGCGTAGTATACGTAGTATTGCGTACTGTGATCCCGTATCTGATGTCACATGCAAGGCCTGGGGCTGGAAAAGTGTCTGCCCCGTACGAAGCATATATCGGATCACTAGCAACTAGTCTCTTTATTATCGGATAATCATGACCTAGTCATATTATCCCGATGGTTGCAACCCTTTAGAGAACCAGTTCTGCATCCCTGCGTGACCATCATCTCCATATGACTGAAGTGATACTTCCGTCTTGACATCACACCCAATACACTACGATTCTCAATAAACCCAGAAGAGGTGTACACAGAACCTGTTAAAGTTCTGGACGACCAAAACCAAAGCGTATTGATTGTCGCAGTACTAGCGATGCAAGTCTCAGGTTAAGACCAAATACACCTACCCTGATGCTTACTCCCATAGACACATAGTCATACTACCAATGGGATTCCGAGGGTTTATCCAGAGCGAAGCTGTTTCCGTACCATCGGTAAACACAACCTCCTACCACACTTGCATAAGTATCCAATACTTAAATATATGAGAACTATGCTGTTACGCTTCCATAACACACACAAGTGCGATACTAGTCTATTCCGCATTATCGATGTCCAGTCTCGATAATACTAAGACTAGGGATATTTAATGATTAAACCGTCGTGGATTGATACTGTCTCATATCATCTTAATCAGGAACTAATCATAAGGAATTTCATCATTCACACATTTAAGTAATCTAATTATGAAATGATAAAAGGCAATTTCCTTTGCTACATAATTAATTTTACAAAAAACACAATGTCTTTTACAAATAGTGACACTTGGGTCATAATTGTCCAACAATCTCCCACTTGGCCTATAGCCAGTCACTCAAGCATCTAACACCTGAACTATGTACATGTCTCTCAAACTTTTGCTGAGGTATAGCTTTCGTCAGCGGATCTGCAATGTTGTCATCTGATGCGACCTTCCCAATCTTCACATCACCACGATGCATGATCTCACGAATCAGATTGAAATGTCGAAGAACATGCTTGGATCGTTGATGAGACCGCGGTTCCTTAGCTTGCGCTATAGCCCCGTTATTGTCACAATACAATGGAACGGGCTCAGCTGCTAACGAAACTACTAATCCAACTAGGAATTTTCAGATCCAAACTGCTTCCTTTGTTGCTTCAGCTGCAGTGATATACTCCGCTTCTGTTGTTGAATCGGCAACAGTCTCTTGCTTGGAAGATTTCCAGATCACTGCTCCGTTATTCAAACAAAACACGTACCTAGATTGTGACTTACAATCGTCTTTATCGGTTTGGAAACTTGCATCGGTATACCCAGTTACCTCAAGTTCTCCATCTCCATATATTAAGAAAACATCCTTAGTTCGTCTAAGATATTTAAGGATATTTTTAACCGCTATCCAGTGACCTTCACCTAGATCGGCCTGATAGCGACTACACATGCTCAAAGCATAGGAGACATTAGGTCGCGTACATATCATGGCATACATGATCGATCCGACTGCCGAGGCAAACGGTATCCGACTCATGTTGTCTCTCTCATCTTGAGTTTTAGGACACATGTCCTTAGATAGAGTGACACATGTGACACTGGCAACAGTCCCCTCTTGGACTGATCCATGTGAATCTTTAAACACTTTGTCAATATACGTGCTTTGGGAGAGTCCAAGCAGCTTTCTAGATCTATCCCGGTAGATCTTTATTCCAGAATAAAGGCTGCTTCTCCAGATCTTTCATGGAGAATTTTAATGAAAGCCAAGCTTTCAACGATGTTAACATTGGGAATGTCATTGCCCATAAGCAATACATCGTCAACATAAAGGATAATGAAAATTAGTGCGCTCCCACTAACCTTCTTGTATACACAAGGATCATCTTCGTTTTGAACGAAATCATATTCTCTTATGATCTCATCAAAACGATGGTTCCAAGAACGCGACGCTTGTTCAGTCCATAAATGGACCGGTTTAACTTGGAAACCTTGTTTGCATGTTTAGGCACGATAAAACCGTCAGGCTGTTGCATATAAACATCATCCAATAGGTTTCCATTAAGGAAAACGGTTTTGACGTCCATCTGCCATATCTCGTAATCGAAATATGTAACAATAGCAAGCATTATCGAATAGATTTAATCATGGCAACGGGTGAGAAAGTTTTTCTAATCGATACCATCTCTTTGACGATACCCCTTCGCTAAAAGCCTAGCTTTGTACGTTTGTACGTTGCCATCCATGTCGGTCTTCCTCTTGAAGATCTATTTGCAACCAATAGGCTTTACGCCTTCTGGTGCATCAACCAGTGTCCAAACTTGGTTGGTATACATGGAATCCATTTCGGACTTCATGGCATCTTACCATAAAGCGGAATCGATATCTTGTATCACTTCCTCATACGTAGCCGGCTCGTCTTCCTCAATGAAATTGATATCTACATGAGGTGAGATCAGAAACCCATACCTCTCAGGTTGTTTTCTGACTCTCTCCGACCTACGCGGTCCTTGTGTATTCGAAGATTGTGGTACAGTCTCATCCCTGATGGACTGTTCATGTTCCGTTGAGGATTTTATGCCAGGAATAATATCACTCTGATTTTCATCGAGTTCTACTTTCCTCCCACTTATCACTGCATTTAGGAATTCCTTATCAAGGAAAACCGCATGTAGAGAAACAAATACTTTGTTCTCTTGTGGGTGATAGAAGTAATATCCTTTGGTTTCCTTAGGATACCCTACAAATAGACATTTATCTGATTTGGGTTCAAGTTTGGTACCTTCCAAACGTTTGACGTATGCCTAGTAACCCCAAATCTTCAGGAATGAGAAACTTGGTTTCTTTTCTGTCCATATCTCATATGGTGTCTGTTGAACAGACTTTGACGGAACCTTATTCAAAATTATTGCATTGTTTAATGCATATCCCGAGAAGGAAATAGGTAGCTCAGTGCGACTCATCATAGACCTTAACATGTCTAACAAGGTTCAGTTTCTCCGTTCGGACACATCGTTTAATTGCGGTGTCCCGGGAGGAGTCCACTGTGAAAGAATACCATATTCTTTCAAGTAGTCAAGAAACTCATTGCTCAAGTATTCGCCACCACGGTCCGACCGTAATGTCTTAATACATTTACACATTTACCGGTTTTTTTTTCAACTTCGTGTCAAAACTCTTTGAATTCTCAAAAGTTTCCGACTTGTGTCTCATAAGATACACATAACCATAACGCGATGCATCATCCGTAAAGGTTACGAAGTATTCATATCCACCTCTAGCCTGGGTAGACATGGGCCCACAAACGTCACTATGAACAAGGGTTAACAGTTCGGTGGCACGTACACCTTTACCGCTAAAACGTGATTTAGGCATTTTGCCTAACAAGCAAGATTCGCAGACGTCATATGAATTTGGATCAAATCCGTCCAAGTACCCCTCTTCAAAAGTGTGGATATGCGAGTCTTGTTTATGTGTCCCAGATGACAATGCCACATATAAGTTTCATCTTTATGACTTACTTTAAGCCTTTTGTTTGCTACATTTTAAGATTGGTTTATATCAAAATATAAAGACCATTATTTACAACAACAGTGCAAATTTCTATATCATTTTTATACATAAAACACCCAGTGTTTCTAAATACAAAAGGTA
Organism: Zanthoxylum bungeanum; assembly: GCA_019454045.1. Classification (NCBI taxonomy): domain Eukaryota; kingdom Viridiplantae; phylum Streptophyta; class Magnoliopsida; order Sapindales; family Rutaceae; genus Zanthoxylum; species Zanthoxylum bungeanum. The sequence continues at coordinate 1,865 of SKCR01017356.1, read as the reverse complement.
CCCACATTGGGCTAACATAGATACAGAAATAATATTCCTAGTCAAACTAGGTACATAATAACAGTCTGTAAGTTCAAGTACATTCCCCAAGGGTAGTTCTAAAACAAAAGTGCCAACGGCCAAAACGGCGACTAGTGTCCCATTTCTAACATGGAGGTCAATCTCTCCTGAAGCCAGTCTCCTGCTAATCCGCAGATCCTGCACATCAGTACAAATGTGAGTACCACAGCCAGAATCAAAAATCCAATTTTTAAAACTAGAAGTAGTCATGTTTATTTCTATAACAAACATACCTGAGCGGTGTCTTGCCCGCCTTGATTTCATTCCTGAGTGCCTTGTACTCACGGCAGTCACTCTTCCAGTGACCCCGCTGTCCGCACTGAAGACAAACATATTGGGATTTGTCCTTTCGGCTTCCCAGAAGCCTTTGATGATTTGGCCTTACCCTTATTCCTATGCTTCTTCTTTTTAACACCTCCAGTCGCCTTGGGCCCAGCCCTCGGAGTCCGAGATGTAGAAGCGAAGGGCGCCTCACGTTTCTTGCCCTTAAGAAGCTCATTTTCTGCTTCAAGCAGAGTGGACATCAACTCTCCAAGAGTTTGGTCTTGGTTCAACATGTTGTAGTTAATGATGAACCCACTCCAAGTGTTGGTGAGAGACTGTAGGATCAAATCTACTGAAGTCTCAGCCTCGAAGACTATGCCCATCTGTCCGAGCTGCTCAATATCAGCATTCATCTCTGAGACATGATGCTCAACAGACGTACCCTCTGACATTCGAGCCCGGAAGAGCTTCTTCTACAACTCATATCTTTGCGATCTAAGGTTAGATCGGTGGAGATCGTGCAACTTCACCATCATCTCATAGGGATCCAACCCCTTGTTTTGACGATGAAATTGCGGAGTCATAGCGGCAAGCATTACCGATCGAGCAGTCGCATTATCATCGCTATGAGTCTTCCAAAACTCTAGCTCAAGTAACTGATCAGGTCGGGGCTTAGGCCCAAGAGGTCGCTCTATAGTATAGAGTAACTTCTTGGATCCCAGAACAATTCTGAGATTCATATCCCAGTCTTGAAAGTTTCTGCCATTAAAGACGTTGTCGCCCATGACAATATCCCTAATGCTTAACTTTCCAGTCATCTTAACCGCAATAGTACAACTATTCGATTAACGATGTTTGGGTACAGTCTAACTGTTACAAGAAAAATAATAATGTATTAGTCCAACTAATAAAATAATTTTGACGAAATAATTTGAAAGCTCGTAAAGCTAAGTATTTGAACGAAATTACAAATTCAATACTAGCCTCCCACTATTTTTCGGCGAGCCTCTAACCCTCTGTGGAGTACTCGGGAAACCTAGTTTCCTAGTGGGCTAGGATCCCGTTAAATAACACACAACCTTGACTTTGGCCAACAAGCTGTATGATATTTAACTAGGTAGATCTCGAAGATCAATTGGATCTCATCCAATTCCTAGATCCGGTAGGTGGACCTCCAAGTTTGAAACATATATACAATATATATGCCAATATATTTTCCTAACCTTTTCCTCTGAATCAACTAAGCCTTGTCTTTCGCACAACAAGCTTAATGATTCCAGTTAAGCGGGACCCATTGACCTTGGAAAGCTTCGTAATCGATGTCGATGGACAAGAAGTGATCTTGACTTTGGCCAACAAATCACAACTTGGATAAGACACCGATATGGAACAAATCCTTCATGATTCAAACACATCCGCGATGGACAAATGTCTTGACTTTGGCCAACAAACCAGTGCCAATCTTGGATCTTGAGTAGAATCACTCAATGGAAGGAAAAATGCTTAATATGTTTTGAGGGTTTTTCCCGTAAATTGGCAAC
>SKCR01017355.1:0-35340 GCA_019454045.1 Zanthoxylum bungeanum | reverse complement strand
AATCTGAGATCCAACTACAATTTTGCAGTACAAAAAAGAATTTGATAATAAAATTTTGCTATTAATTCCATAAACCTTTATCTGTAATTAGTAAACACGAAATTATATAATTCCATTTTTTAAACAAAAAGAAAATAAATAGATCAAAGTGGCCCACCCATTAAAGAATCAAACGCGTGCAGCGACTGCCGGGGCAGCATTCGCGGCGGCATTTGGTGCGGAGCCACCGAGGAGGGACAAGAATCCGGTGTTGGCAGAAGGCTCTTGACCGTCCAAGAACAGATCTTCAGGAGACCTAAACGCGCCATGAGCACAAACCAGAGCGGCCCCCACCATGAGAGCCGAGATCAGGACGGATCCAACGCTGGTGAGGAAAACGACGAACACGCTGAAAACGATCAAGACACCGAGCGTGTCGCGGTCGTTCAACGTACGGCCAAAGATAACGAGCGGCTGATCGGAGGGCCGGAAGACATAGAGGAATATCCATGAGGCGAGGAGGCCGATGAGCATGAGGAGAGAGAAAGGATTGGTGATGAGAGAGAAAGCCAAGACAACGGCGAGGATCGTGAGGTAATTGACGCGGAAATAGGAGTAGTTCTTGCGGATCCGGAGGGTGGCTTCGGAGAAGGATTCGGGTTTGGAGAAGGAGGAGCGGTCGGTGAGTTCGGCCCACGGGCGGCGAAGGGAGAAGCCGTTGCGTAGGTTCTCGGAGATGTTGGTGATTAGGGCGCGGAGAGCAGGGGCGGCCACCGGGGATTGGGATTGTGCGGAGGATGCCGCGGTGGTGGGTTGCGGGTTGGAGATTGGGATAACCGGCGGTAATGGAGAGGTCATTTTGGGAATTTTGAGATTTTGGAATTAAAGGATTTTTTTTTTTAACCTTTTTTCTTCGCCTAAAAATGAATTGAAAGAGGAGCGCAGATAGCGTGTGCCGTGTGGAGAGAAGAAAGCGCGGTGGATGGGTAAAAACGAAAAGATAATGACATTTTACCGTTATTTCCTTTGGTGGTAATTACATTCATATCCCTAAATTTCCATATTTTTTTTGAAATTGAGTTTTAGTAATTTAGTTTGTGAATTTATATTTAATAAGTCCCTAACCTCTAATGAAATAGCTAATTGCCCTATCCTTCATAGGGGGCTATTTGAAGTGGCTAATTTATATTTAGTTTGTTAATTTCCTTGGTGGATATGGAACTAGACAAGAAAGGGTGTTTTGAGTCATTTGGATAGAGCTAGAGACTTGGTTTATACAATGGGACAAATGTTTGTCCTTGGTTAAGAAATCTTGAAAAATTAGGAACCCAAATGTTTTTACACTAATTTCCTTTATTTGGCTTTTGTTTTAATTTCCTTGGTTGCTAAATTGAAGTGGAACTTAACGTAATATATATATATATACACTTGAAATCGTTGGAAATCCACTGTGAAATTATCTTTTTTCTGGTTTAAATGAAATATGTAAAAAAAATTATTTGTCTCAAACTCTTACAAGAAACTTACTCTCTAAATTTGAACCCATGACTTGAAGATCGGACCTTTAAACTCAAACTTTTACAAGAAACGTACTCTCTAAATTTGAACTCATGACTTGAAGGTTGGACCTTTAACCTTACACCACCAAACTACACCTCTCAAAGATAACAACGGCTAAATATAACTCCAGGTATCTTCAATCTTCTTACTATTGAGAGAGACATTTTTTTTTTATAAATATAAATGTGGGTTATTTTTAGATATCCCCTTTGAGATTTGAGGTATTCTCACTTATGGCTGTATTTAATAACAATTCAAACACTCAAAAAGAACCAAAGGTTACAATAAATCCTATTCGGTAGCTATAAAGAAATTATTAATACGAATCTAAGGAAGAGAATTAAAAAATTGCCACGTGGCTAGTATGATGTTCCAAAAAGATGGATAATAAAACCGCACATGTAGCCCCAGTGAAATATAGCCGTTATAAGTGGAGACATGAGAACTGAAGCCCGGGGGTTTCTTCATAACCGTTTTTTAAGAACAATTAAAACTAGCCGTTACAATAATATGGAGACTCTGATACCAAACCCTGCTGACTCTGTCTCCCTTCCAAAAAAACAAAACAAGAGCTCCACATGCTTCACTGAATCATTTCATCCTCTTCCTTCTTATTTAGTCCCAATCCTTCTCTAAATAAAAGAACCCAAAAAAGTAGAGAAGATAATAAAAAATAAAATTTCATAGCTCTTCTTCACTCTTCCCATTTCTTTCTTTTTTATTTTCATTAATTTCATGTTCATGGATAATACTTGTTGCTATCTGAACCAATTTCATAACTACAAGCATTTTTTTCTATGGACCCACTTGTTTTTGTGTTTAGTGCTTGTTTTTACTTCTCAATTTGTTGCAGGTCACTCATGGGATGGGGTGATTGTAACCCAAGCAGATTATCAAGCACTACGAGCTATCAAGCATGATCTTATAGACCCCAAAGGATTTTTGCGGAGCTGGAATGACAGTGGTGTAGGAGCTTGCTCAGGTGGTTGGGCAGGAATCAAGTGTGTTAAGGGACAGGTCATTGCTATTCAGCTTCCATGGAAGGGGCTTGGAGGCCGAATCTCCGAGAAAATTGGTCAGCTTCAAGTTCTAAGAAAGCTTAGTCTTCATGATAATCTTCTTGCTGGTCCTGTCCCTTGGTCTCTTGGCTTCCTTCCAAATCTCAGAGGTGTTTATCTCTTTAATAATCAGCTTTCGGGTTCTATCCCTCCTTCAATTGGTAACTGTCACAATCTTCAAACTCTTGATATGAGTAACAATGCGCTAATTGGTACTATTCCTCCTAGTCTTGCAAACTCCACCAGGTTATATAGACTTAATTTGAGCTATAATTCACTTTCTGGTTCCATCCCAGTGAGTCTCACTAGGTTGCCTTCTCTTTCTGTCCTTGCTCTTCAACACAACAATCTATCTGGTTCTGTTCCAGATACTTGGGGTGTTTTATCTGGAAACAACTCTTACCAACTTCAGTTCTTGAACCTCGATCATAATCTTATCACTGGAACAATTCCAGCATCTCTGAGCAAGTTGGGTTTGCTTCAAGAGATCTCTTTGAGTCATAACAAAATTGTTGGAACCATACCCAATGAGCTAGCAAAAATCTCTAAGCTCCAAAATCTAGATTTATCATACAATGCCATCAATGGGAGCTTTCCTGCTACCTTTTCCAACCTAACCTCTCTTGCTTCCCTGAATCTTGAGAACAATCGCCTCAATAGCCGGATCCCAGAAGGATTGGAAAGAATACAGAACCTCACAGTGCTCAACTTGAAAAATAATCACTTTAAAGGCCATATCCCAGAAACTATTGGCAACATCTCTGGTATCAACCAACTTGATTTATCCGAAAATGATTTCACTGGTGAAATTCCGGCGTCACTAGCCAGCCTAGCTAATCTCAATTCTTTCAATGTTTCATACAATAATCTCTCTGGTTCTGTTCCACCTCTCCTTCTCACGAAGTTCAATTCAAGCTCTTTTTTGGGGAACATTCAGCTCTGTGGCTACAGCCCTTCAACCACTTGTCCCTCCCCTGCACCTATCAATCCTCCTCCTCCACCAGTGGAGGCACCACCAAAACAACATCGCCATCACCGCAAACTCAGCACCAAAGACATTATTCTCATAGCTGTAGGTGCTCTCTTGGCAGTTCTACTTGTATTGTGCTGTATTCTAATCTTTTGTCTGATGAGGAAAAGATCCGCTTCAAAAGAAAAGAATGGTAAATCTACAACTCAGAAAGCTGTTGAGAGGGCAGGTCCAAAGGCTGGCCCTGAAGTTGAATCTGGTGGTGAAATGGGTGGAAAATTAGTCCATTTTGATGGGCCATTTTTGTTTACTGCTGATGATTTGTTGTGTGCAACTGCGGAAATAATGGGAAAGAGCACTTATGGGACAGCATACAAGGCAACATTAGAGGATGGTAGTCAAGTTGCCGTGAAGAGGTTGAGGGAGAAGACAACAAAGGCTCAGAAAGAGTTCGAAGTGGAGGCTGCTGCACTTGGGAAGATTCGCCATCCAAATCTCTTAGCCCTCAGAGCCTATTACTTGGGACCAAAAGGAGAAAAGCTTCTTGTGTTTGATTACATGACAAATGGAAGTCTTGCATCTTTCCTCCATGGTAAGTACATTCAAGTTTGGAAGTAATTATATCCCAGGAAACTATTTAGAATCACTAACTTTGCATAATATTTTTTAGTCCTTAGTGATGATGTTGCTGCCATTGCATAGATTCTAATATGCAATTTTTCTATATGCAGCTCGCGGTCCAGAAACAGTCATCAATTGGCCAACAAGGATGAACATAGCCATAGGCATTGCTCACGGATTGAACTACCTTCACACTGAAGAAAAAATGATACATGGGAATCTCACATCTAGTAACATACTACTGGATGAACAGACTAATCCTCACATTGCAGATTTTGGCCTTTCCCGTCTCATGACTGCCGCTGCAAACACCAATGTGATTGCCACAGCAGGAACACTAGGCTACCGTGCACCAGAGCTCTCAAAACTCAAGGATGCCAACACAAAAACTGATGTCTACAGCCTAGGAGTGATCATATTGGAACTCTTAACTGGGAAATCCCCTGGTGAGCCGATGAATGGAATGGATTTGCCTCAGTGGGTGGCCTCAATTGTTAAAGAAGAGTGGACAAATGAAGTCTTTGATTTGGATCTTTTGAAGGACAACACAACCATAGCCGATGAGTTGCTTAACACATTGAAATTAGCTTTGCAATGTGTGGATCCCTCACCAGCCACGCGCCCAGAAGTCCAGCAAGTGCTGCAGCAACTAGAAGAGATTAAGCCAGAGCTAGCCACTGGTTCTGGTGATGATGGAGCAAAATTCCCAAGCACAAGCGAATAGAGTTAGTTATATATTTATTATCATCAATCAACAACAAGATGAAGAAGAATCAGAGGATTTCATCAAATGGGGTTTGCTTATAGGATTTATAGGAGAAGAGAAGCATATAGTCATTAAATTCTTTAATTCTTATTTTGTTATTGTAAGTATATATATACCTTAAAACCAAGTATTCTTTTTGTTAGGCCAATAATGTAATCTTTTAAATTCATGTTTCTATTTGTAATCAGAGAATATTTAATAAAAGTTATGAAATTGCATCACTTTTACATAGGCATATGTGTTAAAATTAAGTCATGAAGTTCTTATCGCATAAAGATTTAATTATTTTTTCGGAGGAAAAACTAAAAATGAGGATTTTGACTGTTTAGACCAAAATAATGAGCCGTGCTTTTTAAAATAGCTTTATGAAAAAAAATAAAATAATATGAAATAAAAAAAATGTATTTTGGAATAAAAAATTATAATTTTTGTTCTGCAAAGCTCAAATTTTGAAGTTTTACTAGTTGAGGTAAAATAATTTTTTTTTTAATCATTAGAAACTTTATTCAAAATGAAACCAATTAACCAAACACTACCAGAATTTTTTTAAAAAACATTTGGGTTTAAAAAAATTCATTTACCTCTGTTAAAAACCAAACAAATTAGGCACTTAGTAATTAGATAATGTGAATTTTTGAAGTATTATATTTAACTAATAAATTTATGGAAAAATAACATTTTATTGTGTTTTCGGCAAAATTTTGTTGATCATTATATTTTAACACTAACAATATAATATTAACTAAGAAGTCAACTAATATAAAAAAAAAATTAAATTTTATATTACTGTAATAAAATAAAATTATATTATAAATTTAATAATAAAATGTAATATAACTCTGAACCAAACCTAATATCAAAATTGAAGAGCCGCCGACCACACAGCCTTCCGTCATCGCTGTTTCCTCTTCCCGTTTTATTTTGTTATCCTTAATTGTCATTTTCTTCTTCTCTCGTTCTCTCTTCTTCCTTTGTGAAAATACAGGAATAATAACTCTTTTTTTTTGCTTGTAGAAGATCTTTTTGGTCAAATGGTAGATCTGGTCATGAGTTGGAGTTCTACTATTTCTACTCGTCTACTAGATTTATGGATATTTTTTTTATAATAGATTATTTATAAACTATATTCAATTTATGTATTTTATTATTATGTTTTAATTATGAATTTGTATTTCTTTTTTCTTCCAATTACGGAAAACACGTAATCCCTAAATTGTATTATTTTGTTAGGTTTTGTCCAAATTATGTGTACGGGCCAAATTTGGTCCAAGGTTAATTTCGACATTTCGTCTCGGGCCCACTGCTAAATTCACCCCCGAAATCCCCTAACCGAACCCAAAGACATTGTGCAGCCCCAGGCTCGGAGAAACACCATACGCCAGCCCATGAAACGCTTAGACTCATAAATACCCCTCCAGCATTTTTCAGTCTTCATGACTGCTCATAATACTCTTTCATGACACGATCGTTACCAACACACAAAACGTATGTCAATTAACGCATTCATGAATCTCACCTCAAATAGCCTATAAAAGGAACCGAGATCCAGAAGAGAAGGGGGGGACAAAAAGTATTACAACCCAAAGCTTAATCATTCTCACCAGAGCCCTCAGAACCTCCGACCCATCGCCCTCACGGCAATCCACGGGGATCAAGGTAGTCTCTAGCCTTGCTCTTCCATTACTTACAACTCGTCTTCATCACTGACTTGAGCGTCGGAGTGCCTACGGCACCCACCACATCGGTGGGCAGTAACCTCCACGCTCACTCTACCTTTGTTTTGCAGGATCGTTAGTGCCCACAACCTACAAATTCTCGATTGTGGACCTCGGGCGAAAACCATCATCTACAATTTGGCGCCCACCGTGGGGCCTTAGCGATTCATAGAAGACAAAGATCTATCAGTCTACGGTTCCAAAAACACAGCCAACCATGGCTTCTAGCAGTGATGAGACACTAGATCCTATGATTACGCATCTGATCATACTCCAAGAACGATTACGCGCCTTAGAAGAAGAGAGTCAAGCCATGCGAAACTCCAATATAACCCTCCAGAAGAAACTGGAGCAAATCTCTTCAACCTCCCAACAACCTGATTCTACAATCCCCACCAATCTCCTAGGGCATTCAACAATGTGGCAAGCGAGAATCCGCCATTGGACAACCATCTACCAAATCAATAAAGAAGTCGACATATCTCCCCAACCGACCAAGCACGACAAGTTGCCTCCACCTTGCGTAAGGAAATGAAAGAGTTCAAAAATGCAATTCTCTCCAGCCTACCTAGTGTCAGACTACCAGTGAGAAAAAGCCGAGCTGGCACAATCTCAGATACACCATTTTTGGAGACCATCACTTCCATTGAGCTACCAAGGAAGTTCAGTCCTCCAGATATGAAGATGTATAATGGATCAACTGACCCAGACGATCATGTTGTCCATTATAAATACAAGATGTTATCAACGGGTCTGGCTCATCATCAATGGGAAGCTGGTATGTGCAAAGGATTTGGAGAAACATTAGCTGGTCATGTCATCACCTGGTTTATCAATCTCCCATACAGATCCATCGAGTCTTACCAACAGCTAGCAGACAAATTTGTGGAGCATTTCGCAAGTTCTTGCAAGCTTGAGAAAACCACCAATGACATTAATGCCATCCAACAACAGAGAGTGGAGTTCTTGCGAAGCTACGTGGCTCGCTTCAATAAAGAGAGTATAACTATCCCAGATCTCTATCAGCCTACTGCAGTGGAAGCATTTAGAAATTGATTACTTTCAGAAAGTAAACTCTACAAAAAGCTCACTAAATTTCGATGCTACAATGTGGATCAAGCCATGACTCGAGCCCACATTGAGATTAGGTGGGAGGAAGATAAGAGGAACAATAAGAGAAGAAGCTTCACCAACCATGACAATGAAAGAAGTTTGAATCCTCCCAAGCGACATAATAAATGATGTGCTAGTATACTTCTCAATAAGATATCACCTGATGTAATTAGACAAAAAAAAGGCCATAAGCCACCTATTGTTGCTTTGGGGACATCATAGCTTCCCAAACAAGTATTCATTGGTAACTTTAAAAGAAAATGACCTTCACAAAACTACAACTTAGAGGGAGAAACTCATTTGCTCCAATCGACCACATAAAAAATCATCAGACCCAATCGATATACTTCTTCCATTCGACATGAGAATACCCTCATATTCTTCCAGCTAGTAATGTCATCCACTCCAAACTACATGGAAAGATTATCATATTCTCCATACGATAAGGTGGATGGCCATCTGGCTACATAGAAGAATTGTTATCATTTCCATACGACATTGAAGGACTCACCACATTTAGACGACTGAAAGGATTTTCATCTCCTCCATATGACATGCATGGATTGCCTTCAACTCCATACTACATGGTTAGATAGTCGTCTCTTTCTGGCGACATGAGAAGATAATTATATTATTCACATTACATGAATGGATTGCCATCGATTCAACCATAGTCTCATGGACCCTCATCAGGAACAAGGAGCATCCCTTCAGTGGAACCATTTTTCCTACCATTTACCCCATATGATGAAGATATATACTTAGCATGAGGAAGATGTCTCATTCGACAATACCCGAATGAAGACTTTACGTGGATATCCTAGTCGACAATACATGTTTGGAGACTTGGCGTGAGGAGGATGTCAAAATGGACTATACTCTAATGAAGACTTGGCGTAGACATCCCAGTCGACATTACCAGGTATGGCTTGCACTTTTTATAGTTGACATTATAATTTATAGTTTGGGACTTGTTATGGGTGTCTCAGTCAACATTACAACATATAGCTTGGTAATTGTTATTGGTGTCTCAGTCGACAATACAATATGTGGCTTGGCACTTGTTGAGTATCCCATTCGACACTACATGTATGGAGAATTGTTATTAAGATATCTCACTCGACACTACATGTATGAGGTGATAATATCCGAGTCGACATTACCAGACTTGGCAAGGATATCCCACTCGACACTACATGTATGGAGACTCAGCATGAGGAAGATGTCTCATTCGACACTACACGTGTGAAGCTTGGCACTTGTTAAGGATCTCAGTCGACACTACCATGTGAAGCTTGGCGCTCGTTAAAGATCTCATTCGACACTATATATATGGTCTTGTAGAATGAGGAATGAAAACCCTCACTAACCTTTTATCAGGTCTTGTAGAGTGAGGATTGTAGAATGGGGAATGAAGACCCCCATTGGCATCTGTCATGTCTTGTAGAATGAGGAATGAGAACCCTCATGGACCTTCATCAGGTTCATTCAACCGTAGTCTCATGGTCTTCAGACGACATGGTCTCAGACTACAAGTCCTGTAGAATGATAAATTATACCCTCATTGACTTTTGTCAGGTCTTGTAGAATGAGGAATTATACCCTCATTGACCTTTGTCAGGTCTTATAGAATGAGGAATGAGAACCCTCATTGACCTTCTTCAGGTCTAGTAGAGTGAAAATTGATGACTTTCTTGGACTTTTATCTAGTCCATTCGACATGTCTATACGATCGTAGTCACATGGACCCTCATTAGGAGAATGTGTGATGACCTTCATCAGGTCTAGTAATATGATAAGGAAAGACTCTTGGACCTTCGTCAGGTCTGTAGAGTGAAGACTTTCATAGACCTTCATCTGGTCCAAAAGACATTGAAGACTCCCATGGTTCTTCGACCCGTAGTATGGGGATTATCCTGACTTTCATCTGGTTCAGTCGACTGGGGACATCCCCCATGGACTCATGTCGAGTCAAATGAAGACATGGACTTCCTACAGTCCAAACGACAATGTCGTGTGAAATAACTCCCGAACCTTCACCTGGTTCAGTTGACCGGGGACATCCCTCATGGACTCATGTCGAGTCAAATGAAGACATGGACTTCCTACAGCCCATACGACAATGTCGTGTGAAATAACTCATGAACCTTCATCTGGTTCAGTCGACCGAGGACATCCCCCATGGACTAATGTCGAGACAAATGAAGACATGGACTTCCTAGAGTCCATACGACAATGTCGTGTGAAATAACTCATGAACCTTCATCTGGTTCAGTCGACCAGGGATATCCCCAATGGACTCATGTCGAGTCAAATGAAGACATGGACTTCATACAGTCCATACGACAATGTCGTGTGAAATAACTCATGAACCTTCATATGGTTCAGTCGATCGGGGACATCCCCCTTGGACTCATGTCGAGTCAAATGAAGACATGGACTTCCTACAGTCCATACAACAATATCGTGTGAAATAACTCATGAACCTTCAACTGGTTCAGTCGAGCGGGGAGATCCCACATGGACTCGTGTTGAGTAAAATGAAGACATGGACTTCCTACAGTCCATACCACAATGTCGTGAGAAATAACTCCTGAACCTTCATCTGGTTCAGTCCACTGGGGACATCCCACATGGACTCATGTCGAGTCAAATGAAGACATAGACTTCCTACAGTCCATACGACAATGTCGTGTGAAACAACTCCTGAACCTTCATCTGGTTCAGTCGACCGGGGACATCCCTCATGGACTCATTTCGAGTCAAATGAAGACATAGACTTCCTACAGTCCATACGACAATATCGTGTGAAACAACTCCTGAACCTTCATCTGGTTCAGTCAACCGGGGACATCCCCCATAGACTAATGTCCAGTAAAATGAAGACATGGACTTCCTACAGTCCATACGATAATGTCGTGTGAAATAACTCTTGAACCTTAATCTGGTTCAGTCGACCGGGGACATCCCCCATAGACTCATGTCGAGTCAAATGAGACATGGAATTCTTACAGTCCATACAAAAATGTCGTGTGAAATAACTCATGAACCTTCATCTGATTCAGTCGACCGGGGACATCCCCCATGGACTCATGTCGAGTCAAATGAAGACATGGACTTCCTACAGTCCATACGAAATGAAATAACTCATGAACCTTCATCTGGTTCAGTCGACCGGGGATATCCCTCATAGACTCATGTCAAGTCAAATGAAGACATGGACTTCCTACAGTCCATACGACAATGTCGTGTGAAATAACTCTTGAACCTTCATCTGGTTCAGTCGACCAGGGACATCCCTCATTGACTCATGTCGAGTCAAATGAAGACATGGACTTCCTACAGTCCATACGATAATGTCGTGTGAAATAACTCTTGAACCTTAATATGGTTCAGTCGACCGAGGACATCCCTCATGGACTCATGTCGAGTCAAATGAAGACATGGACTTCCTACTGTCCATACGACAATGTCGTGTGAAATAACTCATGAACCTTCATCTGGTTCAGTCGACCGGGGACATCCCCCATGGACTCATGTCGAGTCAAATGAAGACATGGACTTCCTACAGTCCATAAGACAATGTCATTTGAAATAACTCATAAACCTTCATCTGGTTCAGTCGACCGGGGATATCCCTCATGGACTCATGTCGACTCAAATGAAGACATGGACTTCCTACAGTCCATACGACAATGTCGTGTGAAATTACTCCTGAACCTTCACCTAGTTCAGTCGACCGGGGAATCCCACATGGACTCATGTCGAGTCAAATAAAGACATGGACTTCCTACAGTCCATACAACAATGTCGTGTAAAATAACTCATTAACATTCATCTGGTTCAGTCGACCGGGGACATCCCCCATGGACTCATGTCGAGTCAAATGAAGAAATGGACATCCTACAGTCCATACGACAATGTCGTGTGAAATAACTCCTGAACCTTCATCCGGTTCAGTCGACCGGGGACATCCCCCATGGACTAGTGTTGAGTCAAATGAAGACATGGACTTCCTACAGTCCATACCACAATGTCGTGAGAAATAACTCATGAACCTTCATCTAGTTCAGTCCACTGGGGACATCCCCCATGGACTCATGTCGAGTCAAATAAAGACATAAACTTCCTACAATCCATACGACAATGTCGTGTGAAACAACTCCTGAACCTTCATATGGTTCAGTCGATCGGGGACATCTTTCATGGACTCATGTCGAGTCATATGAAGACATAAACTTCCTACAGTCCATACGAAAATATCGTGTGAAACAACTCCTGAACCTTCATCCGGTTCAGTCGACCGGGGACATCCCCCATAGACTCAGGTCAAGTCAAATGAAGACATGGACTTCTTACAGTCCATACGATAATGCCGTGTGAAATAACTCTTGAACCTTAATCTGGTTCAGTCGACCGAGGACATCCCCTATGGACTCATGTCGAGTCAAATGAAGACATGAACTTCCTACATTCCATACGACAATGTCGTGTGAAATAACTCATGAACCTTCATTTGGTTCAGTCGACCGGGGACATCCCCCATGGACTCATGTCGAGTCAAATGAAGACATGGACTTCCTACAGTCCATACGACAATGTCGTGTGAAATAACTCCTGAACCTTCATTTGGTTCAGTCGACCGGGGACATCTCTCATGGACTCATGTCGAGTCAAATGAAGACATAGACTTCCTACAGTCCATACGAAAATATCGTGTGAAACAACTCCTGAACCTTCATCCGGTTCAGTCGACCGGGGACATCCCACATAGACTCAGGTCAAGTCAAATGAAGACATGGACTTCTTACAGTCCATACGATAATGCCGTGTGAAATAACTCTTGAACCTTAATCTGGTTCAGTCGACCGAGGACATCCCCTATGGACTCATGTCGAGTCAAATGAAGACATGAACTTCCTACATTCCATACGACAATGTCGTGTGAAATAACTCATGAACCTTCATTTGGTTCAGTCAACCGGGGACATCCCCCATGGACTCATGTCGAGTCAATGAAGACATGGACTTCCTACAGTCCATACGATAATGTCGTGTGAAATAACTCCTGAACCTTCATTTGGTTCAGTCGACCGGGGACATCTCTCATGGACTCATGTCGAGTCAAAGGAAGACATAGACTTCCTACAGTCCATACGACAATATCGTGTGAAACAACTAATGAACCTTCATCTGGTTCAGTCGACCGGGGACATCCCCCATGGACTCATGTCGAGTCAAATGAAGACATGGACTTCCTATAGTCCATACAATAATGTCGTGTAGAATAACTCTTGAACCTTAATCTGGTTCAGTCGACCGGGGACATCCCCCATGGACTCATGTCGAGTCAAATGAAGACATGGACTTCCTACAGTCCATACGACAATGTCGTGTGAAATAACTCATGAACCTTCATCTGGTTCAGTCGACCGGGGACATCCCCCATGAACTCATGTCGAGTCAAATGAAGACATGGATTTCCTACAGTCCATACGAAAATGTCGTGTGAAATAACTCATGAACCTTCATCTGGTTCAGTCGACCGGGGATATCCCCCATGGACTCATGTCAAGTCAAATGAAGACATGGACTTCCTACAGTCCATAGGACAATGTCGTTTGAATTAAATCCTGAACCTTCATCTGATTCAGTCAACCGGGGACATCCCTCATTGACTCATGTCGAGTCAAATGAAGACATGGACTTCCTACAGTCCATACGATAATGTCGTGTGAAATAACTCTTCAACCTTCATCTGCTTCATCCCTCATGGACTCATGTTGAGTCAAATGAAGACATGGACTTCCTACAGTCCATATGATAATGTCATGTGAAATAACTCATGAACCTTCATCTGGTTCAGTCGACCGGCGACATCCCCCATGGACTCATGTCGAGTCAAATAAAGACATGGACTTCCTACAGTCCATATGAAAATGTCGTGTGAAATAACTCATGAACTTTCATCTGGTTCAGTCGACCAGGGACATCCCTCATGGACTCATGTCGAGTCAAATGAAGACATGGACTTCCTACAGTCCATACGACAATGTCGTGTGAAATAACTCTTGAACCTTCATCTGGTTTAGTCGACCGGGGACATCCCCCATGGACTCATGTCGAGTCAAATAAAGACATGGACTTCCTACAGTCCATACGACAATGTCGTGTGAAATAACTCTTGAACCTTCATCTGGTTCAGTCGGCCGGGGACATCCCTCATGGACTCATGTCGAGTCAAATAAAGACATGGACTTCCTACAGTCCATACGACAATGTCGTGTGAAATAACTTTTGAACCTTCATCTGGTTCAGTCGACCGGGTGTTGGATAATTATGACTCATAGCATCACTATTTGTACAAAATATGGTGTTGTTGTACAAAATAACTATGTGACAAAGGAAATTGCTCTTTTATCATTTGTAATTGGATTACCTGGATATATAAATGATAAAAGTTTATATGATTTGTTCCGGATTAATAAGATATGAGATAGTATTAATCCACTAAGGTTTAATCATTAAAATATCCCTAGTTGTAGTATTATCTTGGATATCGATAATGCGGAATAGACTAGTATTGCACTTGTGCGTGTTATGGGACCATAACGACATAGTTCTCATATATTTTGTTATTGTATACTCATGCAAGTGTAATAGGATGTTGTGTTTATGATGACTGGTAATTATATCAATATTTCCCACTCATTTAACCTAATATTTTGTATAGTTTCTTGAGTTTTGTGAATATTTAGATGTGTTCTGTGTTATTTTGTAGATAAATAAAATTTCAGGACATTCTGGAGGTGATTTGGAGTAAAACAATGAAAATTGGCAAAAATGGCATTTTGGTAATTTGGGCTCGTCGACGCGTAAACCCTTAGCGTCGCGACGCCTAACGTGCGTCGAACAGTGCTAACGTGCGCCAAACAGTGCTAACGTGCGCCGTGTCCACAAATCAGAATCTGAGAAAATTTGACTTTGCTAACGTGCGCCGTGCCACGTGTCACCATCACAATCGATCTGCTAACGTGCGCCGTGCCACATGTCATCATCCTACGGTGCCGACAGTCACCATCGCCACATTTCGCCACGTGTCACTCCACCTGTCAGCCACATCATCAGTTGACCGAGTCAACGTGCCACCTCACCGCCACGTCATCATCAACCAATCACAGCGTGCCACGTGTCGCAATTCTATGGTGCCGACAGTCAAATTGCCACGTGTCGCCACGTTAGCATCAATTATTGACTGACTTATCCTTATCTGACACGTGGCGGATAAGAATCTGAGCCGACCAATCAGAATCCGCCACGTGTCACAATAATTGAGCTCCAACCACATTGCCATGTGTCGCCTTATCACCTTATCCAGAATCTGAAACCGACGAACCAGAGCGTGCCACGTCGACCAAACGGGCGTCGCGACGCTGGCTTGGCGTCGCGACGCGCAACCCCTACTGACGCCTATAAATTCAGCGCGATTTCAGAATTCAAAGCATGTCTTCCTTGAGTTTTGTAAGGACTCTAAGGATTGCATCTTGAGTGTTTTAGTTTTTGTAATTTTAATTTAGCATTTTTACTTTTAGTATTTTTAATTATGCACTTTTATTTTTTGTAATAAAATTTTATTAACTTTTTTACTTTATGTTTTGTAGTTAATTTACCGCTGGGGTAAAATGTGAAACATTTAAAATAATTATCTAGGTAAATCTCACTTAATTATAATTTATAAATTATAATTTAACCGGATTAATTAATGGCAGACTTTATTACCGCCTATATGGTCGGTCTAAATATAAATTACTTTACCGCATATATGGCTGGTGTAATTGGACTAAATGGATTATCGCCTATATGACTGATTTTAAATGTTTAATATTATTAATTTCTGAGAAAGCAGAACATAAAATAATTTATATATTATAATAAGTGAGATTCCTAGATAAGAAATATTAAATGTGGATCCTCTAACCCCAGTATTTTATTTTATTCTAGGGAAATGATGAAACACAATATTACTAGGCTTAATAATTGATTTAATTATTTATTGGGTAATTCTTTAGTTTGTTTATTGAGTTTTAAGCTTAATGCTTCTTGTTGTCTGATCACCAATAAGATTGATGTGGTAAACTTAAAGTGAACTAGACATAGGGATTTTAAGTTTCAGTCTTAGTTTCAATAGCCCACGATCTTCCTTGAGGATAGATAACCTTTTAATAGATTTCCTTACAGGATAGACATATACATGTTGGGCGGGGGGTAGCTATAATTGGAACTTGATCTTAATGAATCCAGGTAATTTGGTTGACATAGACATATGGTTCAATTGGGTTATACTGGGTATTTGCGTCTGACCATCGACATAGGCTTTTGCATATTTTCGTGTTCCAGGTTAGCAAACTGATTTATTACACATAGATAAGAGAATCAATTCATCTGTATAATAATATTGTGTGGAGTCACGACCCTAGATCCTTGAGTCTTTTCTTTTATTTTCCTTAGTATTTTCTTTTGAGTCTGTTTTTATTTTATTTTGCAAAACCACATTCAACCAACCAAAAGCAATCAATTCCCTTCTCCCTATAATTAGATATATGTAAATAAATAGTATCAATAATTAATAACAACAGTAGGAATTAAGTCCTCGTGGGATCGATATTTTTATACTACTTGAACGATACGTGCGCTTGCGTTATACGTGTGTGTTTACGCCGGTCAAGTTTTTGGTGCCGTTGCCGGGGGCTTATTTTTCTTGAGTTATTAATTTTGAAGCTATCTAATTTACTTGTATCTAATTTTCTTTATTTGTATCTGTAATTTTTATTTATTTCTTTTGTTTTCAGGTGATTAAAAAAATGGAACATTATTGGGAGATTGAAAGATTACAAGCTTTACTAGAAGATACACCCCAAATCTGGGAGCAACAGTCCGATTTTCTGAGACCTGTTGTACAGCCCAACGACTATCACTGGATGCCAGAACCAAGCAATACTACATTTGCTCAACAGAACGCAATGTGGAGATGTGACATATGTAATGGTAACCACCCGAGAAATCATTGCGAGTACAACAACAATCCAGGGTGGCAGAGCTATCAAAATCCTTCATGGTACGAAGAACCATCACATTTTCCATCTTATCCACCATCTACTTTCGATTTCCATCAACAATCAGAAGAAGATCAGATGATTGACATGCTCAAAGATTTGTTCAAGAAACGAGATGAAAAGTTGGATACAATGCTTGAAACATTCCAGAATCAACTCGAAAGTATTCAGAGTCAAACAGAATCCATACAGAGAATGACAGATCAGATCAGACAATTAACAGAAAACCAGAACTTCACACCTCAAGAACCAATTTCAGATGACACTGATGAAGCCTTCGAGTACCAATCAGTTCACAATGACACTTCAAGAGAGGAGGAGGTTGAGCAGTATCAACAACCAGAGGTATCAGTTCAGGAGCCCAAACCAGCGAAGTCTTTATTTGACTTTTATTATTCAGATTCTAACGAGGATGGAGCTGATCTATTTGTACCAAATACACCAACAACGAAGGATCAAACTTTAAATTATCAAAATGAAGATCTTGGAGCATGCTTTACCATGATGTTTGATGAAGATCTACCTGAACCATCCATTCCAGTCGTATCAGAGGAAGAAGACCTAATGTCCGAAACATCTTTACATCCCCAGGTTGACACTTATGGAGCATGTTTTTCACAGATGACAGATGAAGAACTGAACGAGGAAATTTTAAAATTCATCTGTGAAGAAAATGTGGAGCAAGAAGCAGAGCAAATGGAGGAGCAAATGTCTGAACTTATTAAAGATCCAGAGCATTCAGAAGAAACATCACTGTTTTGGGGAGTACAAATCAAAGATATCACCCAGAAGCTTGACAGAATGAAACTTTCATTCAAAGTCAAGCACCATACGAGACCTCCTGATTTTAATTCTTTCTTTTCAGGAACCACTGGAGCAACAAAGATAAAAAAGGTGGCACAAACACGAAAAATGACAAAATTCTTTTTGCCACTTTACCGTTGGAAGAGACCCTTCAAAAGCAACGCTCACGGGATTGTCTTTAATCGGACATCCAAAACGACATTGAAACCTCCTTAACATATAGATTTCATTCACGTCTAGCTGAAGACGAAAAATTTAGCGCTAGCAGGGAGGCAACCCATGCAATTTGTTGTAATTTCTGTTTTATATTTTGTGTATACATGTTGTAGAATTTTTTTTAATTTTGTGTGTTATTTTTGTAGGGAAAAGCACAAACAGAGCATTTTAAGACAGAATGAATGGTGTTTGGCAAAAATAAGAGATAATTCATTAGCGATGGCTGAGTAATGAATGGATTCTTGAGACGCATCCTAATGAATTTATACTAAGCGAATGGCGTATTGCGTACACAATTCCGTTGCCTTAATTATTGCTTTGATTTACTTTTCTGTTGTAATTATCTTTATTTTCGTAGACAGGATCCAGACTTTTTGACCTTTCAAGATTTCTTTTATTGTTTAGCTAACAATCGTCCTTTGGAAGATATTAGTGCTATTATTACTCACCCTTTTCAGGTTTCATAAATTCAACTCATCATTGCACTTTTGAAGACATCCAGAGTAAAACATGGAAGTCACTCAAGAAGACGAGTTGAAAACATCTGTGTGTTTTGCGGTAGTAGTGTTGGTGTTAAGCCACAATACGTAGAGGCATCACAAGAATTGGGTCGAGTCTTAGCTGCAAGGAATATGCACTTAATATATGGCGGATGCAATCTTGGATTAATGAGGATCGTTTCAAAAGCTGTACAGGAAGAATGCAGTCACGTTTTGGAATCATCCCAAACCACATGGCAGAGGCAAATCTTATTAAACCATCAAACGGAGAGGAACTGATCGTGCCAGAAATGCCTGAACGATTAGTAGAAATGATTAACCGTGCCGATGCTTTTATCGCTTTGCCAGGTGGCTTGGGCACATTGAAGGAAATTTTTATAGTGCTATCTTGGGCGAACCTGAACATACACCAGAAACTGCTTGGACTGTACAACGTTGAAGGATTTTATGATTTTCTTTGTGTGTTTCTTGATGATGCTCGGAGAAATGGGTTTGTGTCAAAACCTATGAAAGAACTCCTCTTTACTGCCAGAACTGTTCCGGATCTAATAGACCAACTCATAGCCTATGAACCACAAATTGACCATATCCCTTCAAAGATAAATTAGTCCGAGGACGATCGTGGTAAGAGGCGTCGAATTAATCTGGATCTTAACCTTTAATTTCCTAGAATTTCAGCTAACCAGGTATTATCTTCTAAACTCTTCTTCTACTGTTTAAGATATTGGGGACAATGTCTCATTTAGGTTTGGGGGAGGGAATTAGTTGATTAGTATCTTGTTTTTAGTGGTGTGTTGTTTTTATTTTTAGTCCAAAATTTTTCGAAAAATACAAAAAAAAAATTGAAATTTTTTTAAAAAATTACAAAAATATTTTGTGTTTTTATTTTGACTAAAAATGTGAAATTGGTAAGAGATAACTGAGTAAGGAGTTTCAACTCCTGATACGTATCTTAAACCATTTTGAAATAAGTTAGTTTTTGTTTATTTCATTTTGAATTATTTAATTTGTAAATTCTTCATAAAACTGATTAAAACGGATCTTCATATGCTCAGTTAACAGGTATTATCAACATGCATAGTAACATACAGACATGAGCTATAATTGAAAAGTTTGTAATATTCAGTGCTCTAGTTTAATTGGAGGAAGCATCTCAAAAAGCAATGGAGTAAAAAAAAAAATATGAGAACCGAGTTATTTAGTCTGTAAGGGTGTTTTAACACATAGTGCCCTAAAACCAACTGGTTTGGGAGTCACTGGCCCAAAGCTCGCTACATGGATCAAAGATGCTGCAAAAATATATACATATGAAGTCTGAGTAATTAAGTCCGTAGGGGTATCTTAACACCTGGTGCCCTAAAACCAATTGGTTTGGGAGCCACCGATCCAACACTCGCTACATAGACGGAAGATATTGTATATAAATAAAAAAAAAAATTCAGAAAAAACAGAAAAATTATTCCAATGCTACAAAAAGATGTGAATTCTGATAAAACTTTAGGACAAAAATATTACTCTCTTATCAACTGCACTTATGACTATTGTGGGCAAAAATGAATTGTTTAATATTTTGTTGGCTGTGTATATGAAGAATGGTAAATATAATCGGAGAATTTACTTATTCGGTAATTTAGAATGAAACAAAACAACTAGTAACTTGAAGTAGAAATTTCACCTGATTAGTCACTAACTTCTTTATTCTCTTTTCTCTTGTCTTTTTCCTTTTGTGTGCATTAGTTTCACTACCTTTTTACTTTTATAAAATGTTTGTGGGTATCATTGTTGTAAACCCTCACGAGACTACAACTCGTCCACTAGGGACACCTACGGGTTTAAAGGCTTGTTGCATACGCTAAATGCAACCGTGATCCCTACGAAAGTGGCTTAGTTAATTTTATTATGTTATTTTATTCTATGTTTTGCTCGAGGACTAGCAAAATGTTAGGTTTGGGGGTGTGATGAGTGGTAATTATATCATTATTTCTCACTCATTTAACCTAATATTTTGTATAGTTTCTTGAGTTTTGTGAATATTTTGATGTAATTTGTGTTATTTTGTAGATAAATAAAGTTTCAGGACATTCTGGAGGTGATTTGGAGTAAAACAATGAAAATTGGCAAAAATGGCATTTTGGTAATTTGGGCGCGTCGCGACGCGTAAACCCTTGGCGTCGCGACACCTACGTGCGCCGAACAATGCTAACGTGCACCGAGTCCACAAATCAGAATCTGAGAAAATTTGACTTTGCTAAAGTGCGCCGTGCCACGTGTCACCATCACAGCCGATCTGCTAACGTGCGCTGTGCCACGTGTCATCATCCTACGGTGCCGACAGTCACCATCGCCACGTTTCACCACGTGTCACTCCACCTGTCAGCCACATCATCATCCACATCATCAGTTGACCGAGTCAACATGCCACCTCACCGCCACGTCATCATCAACCAATCACAGCGTGCCACGTGTCGCAATTCTATGGTGCCGACAGTCAAATTGCCACGTGTCGCCATGTCAGCATCAATTATTGACTGAATTATCCTTATTTGACACGTGGCGGATAAGAATCTGAGCCGACCAATCAGAATCCGCCACATGTTACAATAATTGAGCTCCAACCACCTTGCCACGTGTCGCCTTATCACCTTATCCAGAATCTGAAATCGACGAATCAGAGCGTGCCACGTCGACCAAATGGGCGTCGCGACGCTGGCTTGGCGTCGCGACGCGCGACCCCTACTGACGCCTATAAATTCAGCGCGATTTCAGAATTCAAAGCATGTCTTCCTTGAGTTTTGTAAGGACTCTAAGGATTGCATCTTGAGTGTTTTAGTTTTTGTAATTTTAATTTAGCATTTTTACTTTTAGTATTTTTAATTATGCACTTTTACTTTTTGTAATAAAATTTTATTTACTTTTTTACTTTATGTTTTGTAGTTAATTTACCGCTGGGGTAAAATGTGAAACATTTAAAATAATTATCTAGGTAAATCTCACTTAATTATAATTTATAAATTATAATTTAACCGGATTAATTAATGGCAGACTTTATTACCACCTATATGGTCGATCTAAATATAAATTACTTTATCGCCTATATGACTGGTCTTTATGTGACAGATAATAACCGCCTATATGGCTGGTGTAATTGGACTAAATGGATTACCGCCTATATGGCTGGTTTTAAATGTTTAATATTATTAATTTCTGAGAAAGCAGAACATAAAATAATTTATATATTATAATAAGTGAGATTCCTAGATAAGAAATATTAAATGTGGATCCTCTAACCCCAGTATTTTATTTTATTCTAGAGAAGTGATGAAACACAATATTATTAGGCTTAATAATTGATTTAATTATTTATTGGGTAATTCTTTAGTTTGTTTATTGAGTTTTAAGCTTAATGCTTCTTGTTGTCTGATCACCAATAAGATTGATGTGGTAAACTTAAAATGAACTAGACATAGGGATTTTAAGTTTCAGCCTTAGATTCAATAGCCCACGATTTTCCTTGAGGATATATAACCCTTTAATAGATTTCATAACATGATAGACATATATATGTTGGGCGGGGGTAGCCATAATTGGAACTTGATCTTAATGAATCCAGGTAATTTGGTTGACATAGATATATGATTCAATTGGGTTATACTGGGTATTTGCGTCTGACCATTGACATAAGCTTTTGCATATTTTCGTGTTCCAGGTTAGCAAACTGATTTATTACACATAGATAAGAGAATCAATTCATCTTTATAATAATATTGTGTGGAGTCACGACCCTAGATCCTTGAGTCTTTTCTTTTATTTTCCTTAGTATTTTCTTTTGAGTCTGTTTTTATTTTATTTTGCAAAACCACATTCAACCAACCAAAAGCAATCAATTTCATTCTCCATATAATTAGATACCTGTAAATAATAGTATCAATAATTAATAACAACAGTAGGAATTAAGTCATCGTGGGATCGATATTTTTATACTACTTAAACGATACATGCGCTTGCGTTATACATGTGTGTTTACGCCGGTCAGTTTACCGATGGTACGGAAACAGTTCCGCTCTGGATAGACCCCTCGGAATCCAATTGGTAGTATGACTATGTGTCTATGGGAATCCGAATCATGGTAGGTGTATTTGGTCTTAACTTGAGACTTGCATCGCTAATACTTGCGACAATCAATATACTTTGGTTTTGGTCGTCCGGGGCTTTAACATGTTCTGTGTACGCCTCTTCTTGGTATACTGAGAATCGTAGTGTATTGGGTGTGATGTCAAGATGGAAGTATCACTCCAGTCATATGGAGATGATGATCACACATGATACGTAAATAATACTCTTTAGTACTGCAGTTATCGGGATAATATGACTAGGTCATGATTATCCGATTATAGAGACTAGTTACCAAAGATCCTATATATGCTTCGTACGAGGCAGACACAATTTCAGCCCCAGGCCTAGTGTAGGCACTGCATTTTTACACATAAGTCCCTATGATGAGTCTCATTTTGGAGACACTACTTTTAAGTCACGGAGGTCACGGGAAACGGACATCGGAAGGGGAAGTTCAGAATAAACAAGGTCCACTGTTTTCGTTAGTGCTGCGTTCGTGTTTACGTTCGAACGTCAAACGGATTGCGGGCGTTCGTGCCGCGTTCGATGAACCGTTCGAACGGTGTCGGTAATTCTGGTTTTGCTGCTAGCCTCACATCCAGCCCAATTAGCCCCCCAAAGCCCATAAAACACATCCCAAATTAAATAAATAAATATTAATTTAAACATTAAACATTAAAAAAAAAATTTAAACCATTTACCAATTAAATAAAGCATTTACCAAACTTAAACTAAAATCATGCCTAATTTAAATAATTTGAATATATTATATACTAAAACTAAAAAGAAGATATACCTAATTAAAATCTATCCTAACCAATTAAAGCCAATCATATATTTGACTTCCTAATCTAATAAGATAATTACCAATCTAAAATATTGTATTCCTAAACCAAACCAAATCAAATCCCTTGCTTTCCTTGTCCAACACCAAATCAAATCCCTCTTTAATTAGCCAAATCCCTTTCCTTGTCAAGCCCAACCCTTTGCCTATAAAAAGAACCCTTCACCAACCTTCTCAACCCTAGTCCCTAGCTCATACACAACACACAGAAAAATTACAGGAAGAACACACCAAAAAACAGTAAGCAAAAGATAAAGAGGAAACGGCAGCGAAACCACAAGGAAACAGTAGCAAAAGATGGAGAACGACGACTCAAAACAGTAAGACAACGAACGAGAACAGTGAACCAGTGAACCGGGAGAGTTGCGGAGCATCCACCTTTCCGACGATCGTGTACCGTACATCCGAGAGGTGATTTAAAAGGTTAGACCTGAGGGCACTTTTTCATTGGTTTATATTCGTTTTTTTATCATTGAATTCTATTCGCATGAGAGTCGTTTATGGATGCATGTTGTGGCTTGAATGAAATGGAAGAGTGTCGTCTCTTGTGGTATATAGGATGGAAACCCAGACGTAAATTCTGTAGCCGAATCCGAATGGACGGTAGTGCGGTCTGTACTTGGGATACAACTCCACGTACCACTTGAGTAAACGGCACCTTCTCTTGTTTTGTGTTGCTTTCATTTATTTATTTTTCGTCACCTAAATTCTGCATGTTGCTTATTTATGCATGGTTCAATCGAGCGCATGGGCTTAGTAAGTGGAATGAAAGATCCCCTATGGGGAGGGGTTAAAGCCCTTTACCACGATGCTTTGTCGCGCCGGTTGATGTGTGTTCGGTTGGATGCAAGACACGTTCAATCAGACATACTTAGTTGAATATGATTGTCTTTATGTTTGTATGCATGATGTGATGTGACGCGCATGGGCTTAGTATGTTGGTCTAAATGTCCTCTCTTTGAGAGATCAAGAGCCTCCAAAAGGCCACCTTTACGGCAGTACTTCGCCGCGCCCCCTTTATTTTGTTGTTTATGTATTGCGTCCCATTTCATGCATCAGGTCTGTTCCCGTTCGAACGCGTTTACGAACGCAACTCGAACGCGAATGCATTTTTGCCTTATCATGCATCAGATCTCATTTCCGTTCGAACGCGTTCAAGAATGCCATACGAACGTGAACATTCTGTTTCATTTCTGTTCGAACGCGTTATCAAACGCCATACGAACGCGAGCATTCTGTTTCATTTCCGTTCGAACGCGTTATCAAACGCCACACGAACGCGAACCTTCTGTTTACCGTTCGAACGCGTTTACGAACGCTACACGAACGCGCACACACTGAACTGAGTCTGTCTTATCATATTCATGCATAATTGCCTCTTGGTTGATCTTTCTTGTGTTATATAGCCAACCATATTATTTGTATCCCTGCATTTATCCATTCTATGTGTTCTCGGGATTGTATTCAAGCATGATTAGGCTGTTAGCATGTTATTTGGTTAATAGGTTCATGAGATAGTACTCAAGCATGATTAGGTTGTTCTTAGTTTTCCATATTATAGGATTGAAATATGTTCATGAGATTGTCATGTGATGTTGCATGTTGTGATGAACTTGTTGATGTATGCATATGAATTTAGAAGCATGATATTTTTGGAAATAAATGTTATTTAAGCCTGGTTAAATTATTACATAAATCCTTTTATTACAAGTGAAATAAGTAAGGGACCATTCCGAACCCAACGGTTTGAGGTCTTCCATTGCGAGGGGTGAGTGCGGCCTTAAATCTCATTTTCCCGGTTCACACCGGGTGGCGACTCCATTACTCTCCGGTTTAGTCCCCCGTGGCTACTCCGTACTCCCAACTAGGCCGCGAGCCTATGACAGAACAGCGTCGCCCAGGTTCTGTGTCCCACACCTAGCATGTGACATCCGATACTGGATCGCAATACGCAATACTACGTATATTACGCCTGACATAGATTACATATTCCTTAAAAGAATATTTCTGGAGAATTGGGTAGGCATAGTGCTTTGCTATAAGCCAATCATGTCTTGTAAATCGGTAAAAACGTGGTACCGGGTACGCACGTATTCGGATATTCCGATGACCAGATTTACTGCCAACATATTCAGGGATCTCATGGGTCGCTTCCCGAAGATTCACCGATGACGTATGACTCGAACATAATTAATCTGGGATTAATTAGATGAGAGAGAAAATTAATCTATGATTAATTTCGGATAAAATACTATTTGAAGAGAGAGAACGATTAATTTGAGATTAATCGATAAAATAATATATTCGATATATTAAATGAAATTAGATTTCATAACGGAATTAAAATTAGATTTTAATTCGGGCAAACGAATTAGTTTAGAATTAATTCACGAGCGACGTGAATAGTAATTTTGCTAGGCATAATTATTTAATTAAATTTGATTTAATTACGTCGCAACGGAAAATTCGTTAATTCTGAATTAACGAACCCGAGCCCGGAAAGTGTTGCGGGCCCACTCGGATTTTGAATCAAGTGGGGCCCACACAAGTCACATCACTTGTCACTTTAATTGCCTTTTTGGTGATGAAATTTGGTGAGTAAGTGATGACTTACTAAACACTCAAATTTGAAAAGTGAATAACTTATTACCAAATATTTGGTATATCATTATTTAGATTTTGGAAATCAAATTACAAGTCAACATTCACTTCATTCTCCTCTCACATATTCACGCCACTTTCTCTTTTCTCTTTACTCTCATTGCCGAGAGTTACAAGGCTATTTTTGGAAGCCATTTGTTGCATTTTGTTTCCAAGTGCAAGCACACATTAAGTCATACAAAGGTGTTAGGGACACTAATCCATGAGTTTGGAATTCAAGGACATGCTTGGAAGCTCAACATACATCAAATGAGAAGCTTGGAGGAACTTCTCGGAGGCAAAAGTTTTGAACTCTACACATCCTTAGCCGATCAAAGTGAGTATTTTTCGCTATCTTACTTTGATGTATTCAAATGATTTCTTGCTTAATTGATCCTGGTTTGACCTAGAAAACCCAAAAATGGTATCAGAGCCATAATTGAGCATGAAATTGAATTTAGGGTTCTTAATCTAAAATTTGGGTATTTTTGATTTGAGCATGTTTTGATCAAATTGTTTGTTTGAGTATGCTTATATAATGTTAACTTAGAGAGTTATACATGATCAATGTGAAGAAAAATTAATTGGATTAATTTTTCCCCAAATGCATTAGCTTGACCGAATGCAATATGAATCTTAAGTCATGGTGATTTTTGAATTTTAGACAATTGGATGTGTTTAAAATGCATTGGATATATTATTTGTGATTTAATTGGATTGAAATCAAAATTGATATAAAAAGTCCCTCATTTCCGTGACATGGAGAGCATGTTGGATTGATTTTGCTTCAATTTGTGTTGGACATAAGTTGATTAGTTAAAACATGATTAATTAGTGTAATTGATGTTTTGGAAATATTAATTTAACTAATTAATATGGCAATTACACTTTAATTAATTAAATTGTGATATTTGGAATATTGTGATTAAATTAATTGGGCTTAATTTGGAATTGGGCTAATAATGTTGTATTTGGGCTTAATGGGCTTGGTTGGGCCAAGTTTGATTTAGGATAATTGGTTGGATCTAATTGGGCCTAAAACCATTTCCATAAAGTCCAAATACGATAATTGGGCCTTTTATAATTTAATTGGGCCTAAATTGATTTTTGGCAAATGGTGATTCCTTATTGGGGTTTGGTTGCCAAGGCCAGGCCTTATAAATTAATTGAAAGCCCATTTGACTTTAATTAAATTGACATTGGATGTTAATTGGGCTTTGAGACCCGTTAAGATTAGATTTAGAATCTAAGTCGCAAATTCTCATTAATAAAGTGTAATTATTTAATTTGGAATTAAATATGAATTAGTATTGAATACAAATTAAATTGGATTTAATATTGTAGTTTGATATAATTCAAGAATTCGTACTTTGAGTACTTATTCTTAAACGAGTTGGACTCGCGCAAATCAAAACGTTGTTTGAACATTGGATGGTCATTAATCAAAGATTAATTAATTGGATTAGATTGATTGATAACATGCTTGTGTGAATACATGGATGTGATGTATGAATAATGTATATCGGATGGATATTAGATGGGTGAGGGCAATTTTGGAAATTGTTGTAATAAATTTAGAATTTATTAAATTGGACCTGCGTGTCCAGCCTATTACTCTTGATTCTTTGTATTTCTCTTCTCACATATTCCCCTCAATGTAAATGAGGTTTCTTTAGAAGTGTTATGTAATTGGGTAGAAGTAAGAATAGTGCTAGCCGGGGAGAAGAAGAAAGAATTTGTTCTAGGAACAAAATGTTTTAAATATCCATCCGCATATCATTATTAATTTATTTACCACGCCTTATTATGCTTTTAGAATGCATGTTTAAGGGTGTATGATGAGACCTAATCAAAGATAATTAATTGGTTGCCAATTACGCGAAAAACCCTCAACAAATATTAAATGTTTTCCTTCCATTGAGCGATTCTCTCTCAAGATCCAAGATTGGCACTGGTTTGTTGGCCAAAGTCAAGACCTTTGTCCATCGCGGATGTGTTTGAATCATGAAGGCTTTGTTCCATATCGCATGTCTTGTCCAAGTTGTGATTTGTTGGCCAAAGTCAAGATCACTTCTTGTCCATCGACATCTATTAGGAAGCTTTCCAAAGTCAATGGGTCCCGCTTAACTGGAATCATTAAGCTTGTTGTGCCAAAGCCAATGCTTAGTTGATTCAGAGGAAAAAGGTTAGGGAATATATTGGATATATGGCATATATTGGATATATGTTTCGGACTTGGATGTCCACCTACTGGATCTAGGAATTGGATGAGATCCAATTGATTGATCTTAGAGATCTACCTAGTTAAATATCATACAGCTTGTTGGCCAAAGTCAAGGTTGTGTGCTATTTTACGGGATCCTAGCCCACTAGGAAACTAAGATTCCCGAGTACTTAACAGAGGGTTAGAGGCTCGCCGAAAAATAGTGGGAGGCAAATATTAAATTTGTAATTTCGTTTAGATACTTGCCAATACGCGCTCATTTCATTTTTCGTCATTATTTAAATATATATTAGTTGGACTAATATTTTATTGTTGTTTTAATTAAACAGTTGGACTGTATTCAAACTACTTCAATTATAGTTGATTATATAATTGGATTATAGTAATCAATATATTTGAATTTAACCAATCAAATTATAGTTGATTATATATAGTTAGATTATAGTAATCATTATATTTAATAGTACCCGAAATCATTGATTGTATAGTTGGACTATTGGAATGAAGATAACTGAAAGATTAGCGTTTAGAACATAATCCTGGGTGAAAATATTTTTTAAACGGCTTTAATTTTCAGATTGGGAATAGAACCTCAGGATAGTCATGAGAACTGAGAAGTTACTCTATTTGATAGAGCAAACTCTCGGGTCTAAGCCCGGAGTTGAGCGAATAAGTGGAGCATGAGTTTTGGAAGACTCATGGTGATGATAACTTTAGTGCTCAATCTGTTATGCTTACCGCAATGACTCTTTAATTCCGTCGTCAGAATTAAGGATTAGATCCTTATATCATGATGTTGAAATTAAAGATCTTCATAGATCTAATCTTATATCTTAGAAGTACAAATTGCAAAAGAAGCTCTTTCGCTCGCGTATGTCAGAGGGTACATCTGTCGAGCACTAGGTGTCGCAGATGATTGCTGACATCGATCAGCTAGGTTAGCTGGGCATTACCTACATGGCCGAGACTACCAAAGATTTGATCTTATAGTCTCTACCCGAAAGCTGGGGCAGGTTCATAATGAACCAAGAGTAAACTCTTGGAGAGTTGATAGCTATGCTCAATGAGGTAGAGCCAGAGCTTCTAAAATGAGCAAAGGCAAAATCATCATAGTCTTCTGGAAAGATAAAGAACATATCCCAAGATGTCTACCTAAAATGTGGCAAACGGGGTCACTGAAGCGTGACTGCCGTATGGACAAGGCAGACATGAAGGAAGTGAATGAGGGGTAAGGCTCCGGCTTCAAGTATGTTTTTCATAAACATGTTCACTACTGGTTTCAAAATTAGATTTTTGATACTAGATGTGGTACATAAATATGTACTGATCTGCAGAATCTGCTGATTAGCAGGATACTGACTTCAATTGAGATCTATCTGCGAGTCAGAAACGGGACGAGAGTCGTTGTTTTAACCGTAGAAACCTAAGTTTAGGAACTACCATTGGGCATGTACTTAAATTAAGAAATTGTTATAATATACCTAGTTTGACTAGAAACATTATCTCTATATCTAGTATAACCCGTTGCGGGTATACCTTTATATTCTAGAACACTAAGTGTTTTATTTTATAAATATGATATTGAGATAAACACATTAGATGTGAATAACAATATTTATATTTTGAATATAAATGAATCTCAAACATATAACATGACAAACAAATAGCTCAAACTGAATTAATCAGATGAGACTTATTTGTGGCATTGTTGTCTGGGACACATTAACAAGACTCGTATATCCACACTTTCGAAGAGTGGATACTAGGACAGATTTGATTCTAATTCAAATGATGTCTACGAATCTAGTTTATTAGGTAAAGTGCCTAAAACACCTTTTACTTGGTAAAAGTGCAAGTGCCACCGATCTGTTAGCCTTCGTTCATAGTGACGTAAGTGGGTCCAGGCTAGTAGCTAGGCTAGAGGTGGATATAAACACTTCGTAACCTTTACGGATGTGGCATCGCGTTATGGTTATGTGTTTCTTTGAAACACGAATCGGAAATTTTTGATAAATTCAAAGAGTTTCGACACGAAGTATAAAAACAGACCGGCAAGAGTATTAAAACATCACGATTGGACCGTGATGAAAATACTTAAGCAATAAGCTTCTCAATTACTTGAAAGAGTATAGTGTTCTTTCAATGTGGACTCTTCACGGAACACCTCATTTTGACGGTGTGTTCGAACAGAGAAACCGAACTTCGTTGGACATAGTAAGGTTAATGATGAGTCGCTCTGAGCTACCATTTTCCTTCTAGGGATACACATTAATCAATGCAAAACTTATTTTGAATAAGGTTCCATGAAAATCTGTTAGACAGACTTCATATTAGATATGAACAGGAAAGAAACTGGGTTTCTCATTCCTGAAGATTTGGGAATGTTAGGCATATGTTTGGATGATACCAAACTAGAACCCAAATCGGATAAGTGCCTAATTTGTGGGTTATCCTAGGGTGACCAAAGTATAATACTTATACAACTCACAAGAGAATAATTTAATTGTTGCTCTCCATGCGGTTTTCCTAAAAAGGAATACCTATATGCAGTGGTAAGTGGGAGGAAAGTAAAACTCGATGAAAATCGGAGTAATACTGTTCCAGGCACCGATTCCTTAACGGAACACAAACAGTTCATCAGGGATGAAACTGTACCAATAATCTTCGAATACACAAGAGCCGCGTAAGTCGGAGAGAGTCAGAAAACAACCTGGGAGGTATGAGTTTCTGATCTCACCTTATGAAGATGTCAATCTTATTGAGGAATACGAACTGGCTACGTATGAGGAAGTGATACAAGGTATCGACTCCCTATTATGGCAAAGTGCCATGAAATCCGAAATGGATTCCATGTATACCAACCAAGTTTAGACACTGGTTGATGTACCGGAAGGCATTGTGCCTATTGGTACTATATAAGTCTTCAAGGAAGACATACATGGATGGCAACATACCAACGTACAAAGCTAGGCTTGTAGCGAAAAAGTATCGTTATCAAAATTGTGTCGATTACGACGAAACCTTTTACTCGTTGCCATGATTAAATCCATTTGGATAATGTTTGCTAATGTTGCATGTTTCATTTATAAAATATGGCAGCTGAACGTCAAAACTGTTTTCCTTAAGGGAAACCTTTTGGAGGATGTTTATCAACATCCTAACGGTTTTGTCGTACCTTAACAAGCAAACAAGGTTGCAAGTTAAAGCGATCCATTTATGGATTGTAGCAAGCATCGTGTTCTTGGAACTAACATTTTGATAAGATCATAATGGTGTATGATTTAATTCAAAACGAATATAATTCTTGTGTATATAAGAAGGTTAGTGGGAGCGCACTGACAATGATTGTCCTATAAAATGATGACATATCATTTCTTGGAAATGACATTCCCATAATACAATCGGTGAAATCTTGGCTTTCATGAAAATTCTCCATATAATACTTGGGAGATGCAACCCTTATTCTCGGAATAAGGATCTACTGAGATAGATCTAAAATTTGTTGGCACTCTCCGAGAAATCGTACATTGAAATATATGTACGTGGCCTAGTGTCTCATAGGCTTTGAGCATATAGAGTCACAATCAGGCCAATCCAAGTGATAGTCAATAGATTGATGTTAAGAACATCTTTAAGTACCTTAGACGAACTAATGATGCTTTCTTAAGCTATAGGGGAGAACTTGAAGTGACTGAGATCACCGTTGCAAGTTTCCAAACCGAAAAAAATGACTATAAGTCACAATAAAGGTACTATATAGTTTGACTAACGGAACAGTAAGCTGTAAATCTTCCAAGCAAGATACTGTTGTCGAATAAACAACAAAAGCGGAATATTGATGCAGCTGAGGCAGCAATAGAAGCAATTTTGGATTTGTAAAATTCCTAATTAGATTAGGAGCAGTTCTGTTAGCGGCTGAGCTAGGCTACAACACAGCTAAAGAATTAATCGTCTCATCAACGATCCAAGTATATACTTCAACTATATCATTTGATTCGTCGGATCATACATCGTGGCTATGTGATGATCGAATAAATCGCATCAGATGATAACAATGCAAATCCGCTGACGAAAGTTGTTTCTTAGCAGAAGTTTGAGCGACCCGTACATAGTTCAGGTGTAGGACACTTGAGTGATTGGCTATAGGCCAAGTGGGAGATTGTTGGACAATTATGACTCATATCATCACTATTTGTACAGAACATGGTGTTGTTGTACAAATTAACTATGTGACAAATGAAATTGCTCTTTTATCATTTGTAATTGGATTACCGGGATATATAAATGATAAAAGTCCATATGATTAGTTCCAGATTAATAAGATATGAGACAATATTAATCCACTAAGGTTTAATCATTAAAATATCTATAGTCGTAGTATTATCGAGATTGGACATCGAAAATGCGGAATAGACTAGTATTGCACTTGTGCGTGTTATGGGAGCATAACAACATAGTTCTCATATATTTGGGTATTGGATACTCATGCAAGTGTAATAGGAGGTTGTGTTTACCGATGGTACAAAAACAGCTTCGCTCTGGATAGACCCATCGGAATCCCATTGGTAGTATGACTATGTGTCTATGGGAATCCGAATCAGGGTAGGTGTATTTGGTCTTAACCTGAGACTTGCATCGCTAATACTTGCGACAATCAATATACTTTAGTTTTGGTCATCCGGGGCTTTAACAGGTTCTGTGTACGCCTCTTCTGGGTATACGATGCTCTTTAAAGCCCCGGACGATCACGCATGATACGGAACTAGTACTCTTTAGTACTGCAGTCATCAGGATAATATGATTAGGTCATGATTATCCGATTATAGAGACTAGTTAACATAGATCCGATATATGCTTCGTACGGGGCAGACACAATTCCAGCCTCAGGCCTAGCATGTGACATCTGATACTGGATCGCAATACGCAATACTACGTATACTACGCCTGACATAGATTACATATTCCTTAAAAGAATATGTCTGGAGAATTGGGTAGGCACGGTGCTTTGCTAGAAGCCAATCATGTCTTGTAAATCGGTAAGAACGTGGTACCGGGTATGCACGTATTCGGATATTCCGATGACCAGATTTACTACCAACATATCCAGGGATCTCATGGGTCGCTTCCCGAAGATTCACCGATGACGTATGACTCGAACATAATTAATCTGGGATTAATTAGATGAGAGAGAAAATTAATCTAGGATTAATTACAGAGAGATTTTATCTGGGATAAAATACTATTTGAAGAGAGAGAACGATTAATTTGGGATTAATCGATAAAATAATATATTCGATATATTAAATGAAATTAGATTCATAACGGAATTAAAATTAAATTTTAATTCGGGCAAACGAATTAGTTTAGAATTAATTCGCGAGAGACGTGAATAGTAATTTTGCTAGGCATAATTATTTAATTAAATTTGATTTAATTACGTCGCAACGAAAAATTCATTAATTTGGAATTAACGAACCCGAGCCCGGAAAGTGTTTGCGGGCCCACTTGGATTTTGAATCAAGTGGGGCCCACACAAGTCACATCACTTGTCACTTTAATTGCCTTTTTGGTGATGGAATTTGGTGAGTAAGTGATGACTTACTAAACACTCAAACTTGAAAAGTGAATGACTTATTACCAAATATTTGGTATATCATTATTTAGATTTTGGAAATCAAATTACAAGTCAACATTCACTTTCTTCTCCTCTCACACATTCACGCCACTCTCTCTTTTCTCTTTACTCTCATTGCCGAGAGTTACAAGGCTATTTTTGGAAGCCATTTGTTGCATTTTGTTTCCAAGTGCTAGCACACATTAAGTCATACAAAGGTGTTAGGGACACTAATCTATGAGTTTGGAATTCAAGGACATGCTTGGAAGCTCAACATACATCAAAGGAGAAGCTTGGAGGAACTTCTCGGAGGTAAAAGTTTTTAACTCTACACATCCTTAGCCGATCAAAGTGAGTATTTTCCGCTATCTTACTTTGATGTATTCACATGATTTCTTGCTTAATTGATCTTGGTTTGACCTAGAAAACCCAACACCGGGGACATCCCTCATGGACTCATGTCGAGTCAAATGAAGACATGGACTTCCTACAGTCCATACGACAATGTCGTGTGAAATAACTCCTGAACATTTATCTGGTTCAGTCGACCGGGACATCCCCCATGGACTCATGTCGAGTCAAATGAAGACATGGACTTCCTACAGTCCATACGACAATGTCGTGTGAAATAACTCATGATCCTTCATCTGGTTCAGTCGACCGGGGACATCCCCCATGGACTAATGTCGAGTCAAATGAAGGCATGGACTTCCTACAGTCCATACAACAATGTCGTGTGAAATAACTCATGAACTTTCATCTGGTTCAGTCAACCGGGGACATCCCTCATGGACTCATGTCGAGTCAAATGAAGACATAGACTTCCTACAGTCCATACGATAATGTCGTGTGAAACAACTCTTGAACCTTCATCTGGTTCAGTCGACCGGGACATCCCCCATGGACTCATGTCGAGTCAAATGAAGACATAGACTTCTTATAGTCCATACGACAATGTCGTGTGAAACAATTCCTGAACCTTCATCCGGTTCAGTCGACATGGGATAGCCCACATGGACTCATGTCAAGTCAAATGAAGACATGAACTTCCTACAGTCCATACGACAATGTCGTGTGAAATAACTCATGAACCTTCATCTGGTTCAGTAGACCGGAGAAATCCCCCATAGACTCATGTCGAGTCAAGTTATAGACATATATTACACATGTCGTATGGCATATATCCTGACCTTAATCTGGTTCAGTCGACTGGGTACTTCCCTAATGGCTTTTGTAGAGTCAAGTTAATGATATTGACCTTCATCTAGCTCATTCGACTGGACACATCCACGCTGGATCATGTAGAGTCAAGTTCATAACTTGACATTCGTTTGGTTCAATCAATAGACAGCTGTAGGCACTGCATTTTTACATGTAAGTCCCGATGATGAGTCTCGTATGGAGACACTACCTCTTTGATTTTGAAAGCCGCGGGAAACGGACGTTGGAAGGGTAAAGTTAGAAATTAGCATTTTGTCAGATTTAACTCG